>VDFB02283133.1:0-41014 GCA_007258455.2 Sequoia sempervirens | reverse complement strand
TAGAATTGGAAACATTAAGCACAGGCATCAATCTCAATCAAATAAAACTCTTCAAGGCCTTGGGCATTGTTGGTTGACAGATTTGTCTTCTTCAAAAATAAAATAATATGACTCTTTTATGCCCAAAGTGAAGACAAATAAACAACAAAAAGTTGGATAGATCACCATTTCCTTGGTGATTTTCCTCTAAATTTTAATTAAGGTACAGCTCCCTTGTATGATTGAAATTTAAAAGATGAGTATACTTTTGTCCAGAAAGTAGTAAAGGCAAACTAATATTTTGTAATATCCCTTTTTTGAGATGACCCTAAATCTGCCCTAATTAATCAATTCCAAGGAATTACTTTGGTGTTGGGGAATGCTTATAGAACAATTAGGTCCCTGCAAAACAGAATTAGAGAGTATTTACAAGAAAATATTAATTAGCATGCATGTAAGGAAAGCAAAGTGTTAGTAGACATAAAATAAGACATCATTGCATAAGCATATTGAATCTTCTAATTCATTCTTCCTTGAGTGTGATGGTCTAATAGGGTGCCCAAGGGCAGTTTACCCCCCTTGGCCCCATGTGGCCCTTGCCATCCATATGGATTGGTGTACCTAGTATTCTACCTCCGTTCCCCTATACTGGAACCATCATTGCTCAATCATATTGAGAGGTTGAGGGTGCAGCTACAGCAGGGTGTCCTGGATAGTAAAATCCTCTAAGCCCAAGAGCAGTTTGCCCCTCTTGGCCCATGTGGCCCTTGCCATCCAGATGGGTGGTGTACTTAGAGGGTGACTTCACACGCTGTTTCCCCTTCAATAGTCCCTCAATCTCCCCCATCATGGCTAATTTGTTTACAGTCAGACATAGTATAAGAACACAGATTCAGACTATTTAATGAATGACATAACATGAATATTATTCCATTGTATAAATACACAAGTTCTGATCTGAACTATTAAATCAATGATATATAAGACAAATATTATATCCTGCTTCTTGCATACAACACTGATCTATATATTAAATTCAATAACACATGATTAATCAGAACCATATGAATACACAGCCTATTATTATTCTGTCTCTTGCAAATTAGTGACACAGATTTATTATTTATCATTAATAGTAAACGACAACTCAGAATTATATATATATATATATGCAGCCCTATTATTTCCCATAAATATTGGATTCTCTACTGTATACATAATTAAATATTCAGACTGCCCATCTACAGACTGCAATATGTTTACCAAACTTTATATGCTACTTACCTCCTGTCTGTTGCTGCTGCTGGAGCCTTTCCTATTTTCTTTTAATGCTGCTGAGTGATTTCTCTTTGTTCCATTCGATGTCTTCCCTCTTTTTGCATTGTCCTTCTTTATAATGGTTGATGAGTCTCTTGGTCATGGCTTTTGGTGCAACCGTTACATTGTTTCTTTGAACGGATTCACCCTTTGACTTCATCATGGCTTTTTGCTTTTAGTTTGGTAATTATATTTTGTATTTTATTTTATTTTAGTTTGGTAATTATATTTTGTATTGTATTGCCGGTATTGGCATGGTGTGATGGTTTATAGGTGGCATTGTTGTTCTTGCCACCAAGGTTCAAACCCCGTTGGGGTGGTATTGCTGAATGGTTGTATCCGGTTCATAGCTCCAGTCAAAAGCGTTTACCCCTTGAATAAAAAAAATTAGATCATCATTAATTTATTATATAAGTTATTGCATTTTAATAAAATGAATACAATAATGATTAGAGTCATATTTAAATAATAATTTGGATATATTGAGATTTTAATTTCTGTATTTTGATACATTTGGGGTAAATATTTTCAAGGGACATGACACATTTGTTCATAGCCATGATACAAATGTGACAGAACTTGGGCAATAAATCTTCAACTATCAATCTTGAATGCACAAGTCATAGAATTTGAAAAATAAATATTACCAATACTTCAACTCAAAGATTGAGATATTAGCAACAGATGAATGTCTATTCAGATTTAAACTTCACTCTAATCCCAAAGAAGATGAATGTAAAGTAATGGAATATCGCTTTCACAAAGAAAAGTAATATCCAAGCATTTTTTAACCTTGCAGACATACATAAACACTAAGCCTCACACCCAAATTTCACTTGCACACAGACAATGAAATACAACAGAAACGAGCAAAATTGTATTGATCTTTCTTTGATCGATTCTCACTCTTACATCCAAGTGTAATGGGGATCAAAATTTCGGACCCCTTCAATGTCTTTGAATTACATATTTAAACATTACAAAGCATAATTGTCACCAGAATCTTGAAAACTGATTCTTTTAAAGAACCGCAAAAATAAAGTTCATTACATTGAAACTTTTTGAAATTAAAACATATAAATAAATATAGCCGCTACTAAGGTGGTTGATTCGGTGGGTCCACAAGTACTTCCTTCGTTGCTAGATTCTACTAACTGGCTACCACGCGAGCTTTGTAATCCTTAAACGCTTATGACACCTGGAATTTCAGCGTGTTGAGGAATTGTAACATTCTTCGTCCTCAGCTTCCAAGGAGCTTTGTTGCTACAGATGGTGTCGAATTTCAAGGTGAGGTTGCTTGGGAAGTTGTCATACCAAGACAATGCAGAGTCAATCCTAGCCAACTTCTTCATGGTTTCCTTATTGAAATTCTGCTCATTAGAAAACATATCAACAACCTAAAGAAACCCCTCCTTTAATTCATCCAATGTAGCTACTCCACCGTTGTCGCCTTTCATCAGCTGGCATCCAAAATCTGAAAACTCTTTAGTACTATCAATGTTAATACGATTGCATTCCTTCAATAGTTTATTCTATTATTGGATATTCTGCTTTAGGAAAGAGATTTTCCATTCAATACTTTTCTTCCACATTATGATTCTCGAATCTTTTGCAGATGAAACAATCTTCTCTATCGCAGCTTTTCCTAAGCTCATATCCAAGATTTCCCCGAGCTCTTTATCAGTTTGTAACCATAGAGCTTCTTCTTGTTTGCTATTTGCTATTTCAGTTTTAATAGCATTTCTTAGCAAGATCAAATCAGCATGGGCCTTCTTCATTTGCTCAATAAAAGGAAGACCTTTAACTTTGATATCACTCACCCATTCTTGAGCAATTCTTCCATAATGGTTGTCCTTTTGTACTTTGCTCATTATCACTTTTCCAGTTGCAAAATTTGGATCGAAAGAGGTACTTGCCTGGCTAAGAGGTTGGGGAGAAGGATCCATCAATGATTTCAAACAATTTGAAAGCAACTCTATCGCTTTCTTCAATTCATCCTTATCTTGTTTGTCTTTCTCTATCCTTTCCACCAACTCGGTAGCAGTCACCACCCCTAGGACCCAAATCCACCTTTGTCATGTTTTAGTCAGCTACAGTAGCCTAACTGGGATCCTTCTATGCGGATGGGTGTGCAATTTCAATGAACAAGTGCCCTGAGCTGCTATCCTCCATCAATCTCGAAGTAGTTTTCAACTTATTAACCTTAGGAGATATTTGAATCAGCTGCCTAACAATATTGTCATCTGGAAGGCTGATAGGCACCGTTTTCCTTTTCTTTGACAATGTATTTTCCACGCACAAGGGAGAAGTAGTATCAAGAGTTTGAGAAGACTCGAGTGTTGAGAATTGAAGTGCTCTCTTCAAGGGAGGAGTCTCTGTTACATTCCACATATCAAATGGAAAAAAAGTAGGAGACTTACTTTTTTGTGTACTCTTCTCAGTCACATCTTGAGAAGGATTTGGTTGATTTTCAGGAGGATCAACCTCCATCACCCAATTTCTTGTTCTTGTTAATTTTCCTTCTCCTTTTCTGCTTGATCTTTCAAAGCACTATCCTTTGGGGGACCATCTCCACATGTCTTCTTAGGGCTTCCTCTCTTCTCCAGAGGTCCTTCTCCATCTCCACTACCACCTGGCGTCACCACATGTTGTGTGGGAGAGGACATTGGTATAGATGAGGAAGTACCCACCTAACTAGGATTGACATGCTCTCCTGTCCTCTGCCTGCTTTTAGGTTGAGCTTTAGTAGCCTCACCTTTCTTTTTAGCTAGCTATAGTTGTGTTCACCACTTATATCCCAACCTAGTATAAATGAGACAATTTGTCTCAAAGTCATTTGCATCCAACTCCTCCTCCTGACTTCATAATCATCAAAACAGTCAGCCTAGTAATCTTCCATACCATATGTGGTACATGATAAAAGTTAGGGCCAAGATGATTGTTTTTCACAAAAAACTTGTTGTCTAAAGGAAACCTCATCTACATAGAAACATTATATTGCACAATATCCCTCTCAATGTTGAGGGCATCTGATTGGGACTTACATTGATAGTATCCAAGACCAATGGGGAAAGGAATGCCCACTTTCTTTCTTTCAGCGCATCTTTTGTTCACTTCTACAACTTGCCTACACATTTCAATAAGAATAAATCCATATTCTGCATACTTAAGCAATTTACGAGGCAGTCCATCATATCCTCCAATCCTCAAGTAAGTAAACCTTTGAAATTGAATAAAGTGGCTACCATACTTGATGAGCTAAATAGCCTCCGGTGAAATTCTTTGACCTAAGTCACCTTGTAACTCTCAAACCAACCTCATAGTGAACACATCATTCACTTTTCTGAATTTCTTATAGCTCCTCTCCAATTGTAACTCAAGGTATTAATTGTAAATCTGAATTTGATCATCAAATTCATCCACAGGATTAAGTCCTAGCCAAGGCCTAGTACATGCCAATGCATAGAAATTTAGAATAGATATGATGACATATAGAAAGACTTGTTAACAATAAAGCCAACTATCATATCGTGCAACCTGCCACTAATTAAAGTGGCCCAATCCAAGTATTGTGTACCCGCACAAATGATTTGAACAAAGAAATACATCCATTCTTTGCAATTGTGGGCATTTACACTTCCTCTCAACCTATGCAGCAAAACAACAATATTGGAAATCTCATCCCTGAAGTGTGATCTGTGTAGGTTTTTAGGTAATTGATACTTTCCTTTCTTTGGAGTTGCAAACCATTCCCTAGCAATGACATTTTTAAAGTACCCCTTCTCAAAGAAACGTTATTGTGGTACAATGTGAAATTAAAATCTGCAAATACCTCCCTTTCAGATAATCTGAAACAACCACTAATGGTGGCTTTGTCAAGAGTTATCAACAAGTTGTCGTCATTTTTTTCTAATTTCCTTGGTCTTGAGATTATAGTGGTTTATGCATTCAAGGACCAAGTCCGTGCATTGCACAACTATGGGAAATGCGATCGCTTCCAGCAAACCACTTTCTACTAAATGCTCATATCCCAGGTATTTGTACTTCATTGTCGTTTAAATTCCAATTATCAAATTCTGGGAAAATTTTGCCAAAGTCTCCCCTAGAGAACCTAACCTCTGGCTCAAGAATTTCCTTTAACACGAGCAAATATAGCAACCAAGATAATGTTGAGAGTGCCACTTACCCACTTATATCTTCTCCGATGATAGCTCTGTGAAGAATTTTGCTTAAATTCTATCTACAATTCTCGCTGTAATTTCGCTTCTTCGAGCTTCAAAACCCCAATTTCCTTTGCAAACGTGAAGAAAGATTATGCTCTAAGGCACTTTAATCTTCATATAACTCGGCATTTATTTCGCCTTACTTGGCTCTAACTATAATTAACATTATAGGTGACTTGCTTGCAACAATTAAGAACTCACGTTGCATAGAGGAGAATCGGATAATTGAAAGGTTTTTGAAACTATGACGGAGTTCGACACTGGTCTCGAAACCCCAATCAACTTTTGCTTCTAATGTTACCTTTCCTTTCTTCAACACTTTGCATTGGGAGAGATTAAGTTGTGAGTTGTGAGTCAGGCTCCATCAAGGTTAAGGAGAGAAAAACAAGAATGACAAAGTGATGTTGTGGCCCACGGGACATAGCGAGATGTCAACATGGTCATGTCGTCACACATACAAGGGACAACACATAGGCACCACAAAATCACAACTCAAGCAAAGAAGAGAGAAGGTTAAGAAAATTGTAAAGAGAAATAATGACATCACGAATAAGGAGCACAGGGGCAATCGAATATTTCGAGGTCAGAGATACTCATAAATATATATAAGTATAGTAATAGTATATAAATGAACTGTCATCAACCCCCTACTATATCAAACCATATGAAGAATGCATGAGAAGACAAAATAAAAATAAAAAATTGAGTCAACATGGAAGGGAAGCCTAAATGCCCCCAACACTTTGCATCATCCCCAATTTGCTGAAAATCAAAACACATAATAGAGGAAGAATGATGCTACAAATAGAGGAAGTTTACGACACATAATCACTCCTGTATCTGAGCACCAACAAGGGTGACAAGGGTCATCCAGGAACACATAACGCAAGCACAAGGGAACACATCACGACAAACATGCACCTAATCTAAAGATAAAAAAGAGGCCTCCCCCTAACACTCATCGACTAAGAGGTCATCTGCTTCCCAATCTAGATCATTATAAGGGGAAGGCGGATGAGCCTACAGTGGTGGAATATTAAGCGGAGGAGCTTCCGACCCTCCCACAACAAGGGCAAGGAAGAAGGCCCTGCAAGGTCTTCTCCGCTTGGCTCTTGTGGAGCTATGGTTAGCAGTTTCGCGAAGATCACTGACAAGGTCGGGACCTCCTCTAGAGAGTTAAAAATGTACTTCACAGGAGTGCCATGTGGTACCTCAACAGACGGGGAGGACGGCGCTCAAGATTCACCGTTAGGCTCACCGAGTGACTTGGGAGCGGTGACAAACTTAGGGGAAGCCGAAACTTGCTCTGTCACTAAGACGGTACAAGCTAGTGCACGACCACCCTTTGAAGAAGTTGGGCTCCTCTTACGCCCCTCATTGCTAGGAGGGCCAACCTCCGGTTTCTGCCTCGTCAGAGGATGTGAACTCCTGACGGACGATGCAAGAGGCACGAAGGAGGTGGAGAAAACCGTGGCGGACACCACCAAGGTATTTGGCATGTCCACAGGTTTAGGGAATGGCGGGATGTCCGGGAGGGACATCAAAAGAGGCGGCTCGACCAAAGGAGCCATAAACACTTGCACCTTTTTGGGGTCAAGTGCACTGACGCTCACAGTGGGTGCCAAAAGCGAGACTGGATTCAATTGATTGGAAGCAGAGGGAAGGAAAAAGGACACAGCAGGAGGCCCTGTAACAAGGGCAGTCGACTCCCCTTCCTTTCACTGCAAAGCGGCCTACTCAGCAGCCAGAGCCTTTCGCCGATGCTTGCGCTCATGCGCAAGGCGGTTTGTACAACTCTTTGAGCTGGAGGCTGGGTGCTAGGATGGGATTGAAGGCTCCTGCTCAACCATAGGGGTGTCCATCACAGTCGTCTCCAGCGGAGGGACAAACTCCTAAATGGCAATAAGAGGAAGAGGCTGAGAAAAAACGGGGGGAGTCGGCTCTAGCACCTCAGCGGCAGGCCTCTTCCCATTTACTGCTTTAGGAGCAGGAGCGGTGGGAGGCTGTAGAGGCTAGGACATAAATGATTACCCACAAGGCCCCTTCCTTCTACCATATCAAACGGGCTTAGGTTTTGCGAGCAATATAGGAAGTTCAAATGCCGGATGCTTGGGCTTTCGCCAAGCGGGCACTATAGGACTCTCCTGCAAACGTGAAGCAAAATATGATGGCATCGCAACAAGATGAGAGGAAGTGTCAAGTTGGACAGCAGAAGAGGAGGAAGAGGAACCTCGAGAGCATTTCTCTTCTTCTCTTCTACGGGCCATGGCGGCATCATTGTCAGCTTTCAAACAAGCCCTATGCGAGAGAGCATAGGGAGATGGAGGGTACCTCACTCTAGGCGTTAAGCGTCCTTTCTTGTACTTTTCATAGGTTTGTTACAAGAGGTCCTTCCTAGGCAAGAGCGGACCAACGGGTGCAAGCCAAAAGTGGTCTAAAGAGTAGCTACTACACACAACTAGTGGTTTATAGCCAATGTCATGGATCACATACACTGAACCCTCATGAATAAACTTCAGAAATTTATGCACAACCGAGGGAACTAAATTCATACCTACTAGCCAGGGGATACCTAGCTTCACTCTGAAGAGTTCGAACCCCGGGATTATGTCAAAAAGCATGTTCACTAATTTAGGTCCAACAAGGACCAACAAGGCAATGCTACCAAGGGGAGGTACAGAAAGTCCGTTATGCGTACGAATGGTGCTTACAAGTGTGTCGTACCCATCTTTATGCAAGAAGTTGATTAACATAATCTCCTTGGTAATCCCATTCACCTGACACGTCGGGTCAACAAAAATACCTATCACAATGTTTCCGTTAATTCACATAGGGATGTAAAGAGATGGTTCTCTATTAAAACCCATCGACAGGTCCTACGAGGTGAAGGTTATACCTGGACCACTACTCACAGGCTGCACAGAGGGGAAGGCAAATGTAGGAAAAAGGCCATCACGCACACTAAACGATACTCTCACAAAGCCCCCTAAAGGTTCGCAATTGGACAGTGACCCAACTAAGGCTTTGTTCCGCAACGCCTACGGAACCTTCCAACTACGCCTACTAGGGGTCGCAGGTTGGGTTGTAAGGCGAAGAACCTCACAACACTCACACCTACAACGCTCCTAGGTCACGAGGAAAGGACCCTTCAGCACTGCTAAACGGAACCAAAATGGTTCACGTCAGGTTCACCAAAAATGTAAGAGAGGGGGACCAACCACATCAAGACTCCAGGTCACGGAGAACCAAGAGCGGAGGGCTGCCCTAATTTACCTCATTCTAAAGGATGTTTTAGGATGGGGATCGAGAATGAAGAGCACTATGAAGTATTTCTGTCATTCTACAGACCTGAAAGTTTACTTGGGGCTAGACGAGCCGTTCTCTAGAGTCCTAACTGTACCTCAAATAACTCTCTATCCAAGGACGACAGTGCGGGTCTAGGATGACAACACGGCACATTGGCATCCATACAGCCAGAAAATGTAAAGTACAACAAAGAAGCTATCAAAAACCTACTTACAGCCTAGCTAACTAATCTTAATGAAATAAACAAAATGATAAAGTACGAAAGACTAGTACAGAAATGATAAAGTAGATAGATGAACACAAGAGTGATGAAAACCAATTCACTGAAACGCACACACATTCACCTACACACAAGTAAGAAGGGAAAAATTGTTGGGGCTGTGTAGGGGTTTGCCTCAGTCAAACCCCAGCTTTGGTGTTTCCACCTCCAAGGACACCAGAAAGCAACGAAGTAGAAAATATGATAAAGAAGATGAAAAAAGTGCAATAAACACTACAAAAGACTAAACTACTCTATCAAATCACAAAGGAGAGGAATGAAGCGTTACCACCTCCACCCAAAGGCTCTCGAGGCCAATGAAGGGAGAATGCAAACAACGAACTTGGAAAAGTCACCACTGCCGCAACTGTGGTGAAGGGAGGTCTCACAAAACTCCAAGCTCGCAACTTCTATGGTAGCCTCACACGTGCAATGTGGAGTTGGAGTGTCAAGTTGTTGCAATGCTCAAGCTGAGTGGTGAAAAATGGAGTGCTAGAATGCTGAAGAGATTTAGAATTTTCTTGAGACATCGAATGTGAATGAAAAAGTTGAAGTGAAAGTGAATAGAATGGATTTGAAGGCCAAAGGGAGCCGTTTTGGGTCAATTGCTCAAATAGAGGCATTACAATTCGACCACAATCAGGTGTGTAACATCCCTATGGACTCTGGATGCAGGAATCTGTCAGGGACGGCAGCACACCACGCCACGCAAACGTCCGTGCGCTGCGCTCACGTCCCTGATGAAAATTCCCCCACTGACACAAAAAACAAGTGCCAAGTGGATGCATTCTGGATGGGTGATGTGGAATTTCACCTTCGGATTTGATTCTCTAAGGTGAGGGTATTCAAAATGGGAATTTACACAAGGGGTGCAAATTCGCTCTTATACAATATATAATATAGTTGTCTCCTTATTCATTTACTCACATACCCTAATTTAGTTGGTCTGCCCATCTCCATACCTGTTCCCTACCCCTGTCTCTAAGTAAATATATTTTTAAGCATTTAAAGTTTTCCAGGTTTTTCTCTCAAAGAGAAGAACAAGCTCTGTTGAAGAGAAAACAGTTTTATGCATTGAGGACGAGGATATAACTAATTTATGTGACAATATATAAATAGAAAATAGATTTTCAGAATTTCAATGTTACTGATCACTAATCTGAAAATGCAACAATGTATTTCCCCTATTTTCGTTTCTCTGACTTGAAAACATTGTTAGAAAATATTTGAAGAGAAAAATATTCAGGTCTATGTTTGCTCATTTGCATATTCGTACTTTACCTATTGGGAAATGTACTTTCATAAAAGGGAGAATACTAGCCTTCCAAAAAAAATTACAAAAACTCAGAGCAATTTCGGTATCAAAGCCAAGCTTAAGCCTGCAAATGCAAAGACTAGACTTCTGTATTCCCATTCTAAAGAATAACAGTCAGTTTTGGAGAATGAATACAGTCAAACATCAGGAAGGTGATCCTGGCAAAAAATTTACACATTTGAAATGGTTCTGAATGAGCTCGCCTGGGATCAAGTCTTACTAAGTGCAAGGCCCCAACACCATAAGTGCTGAGGTCGGGATCATGCCCTAGGTGACTTTGGCCGAATGGATACCCCTTAGTCCTCTGATCTCAGTTGAAAAGGTTTCAGCCTAAGGCCCATACTCCTCTATCATAGCTATAATGATTATGTAGGTTTGAACTTTGGTATAAAGCCCTCCAACAAAATAACAATTGAGTCAGACTCAGACATAAAAGAAACTCGAAAATGAAATCTAAATTTATCCTTCATGTTTTCAAATCCAGTTAAAAGCAAGCAGAACTTGGAGATTTGATTGCTCGGTATCAAGGAAAATATTTCAACACTTTGAACCAAAAATTATTATGTTGGCGCAAGTATTGCACTGTGTAAAACTATCTTCTTGGATCCCATTGAGATACAAGCTTGTGGTATTTCTTGGGGATATTACTTTAGGACCCAATGAGTTACCATGCCATGGCTGCCTTGAGATACATGTTGATATTCATATATGTGCAACCATGTGAAGAATAATGGGAATATGTGCACATGTAGTCACAGTCCATTTCTCTACAATGGTATATGGTAAATCTCATCTATATGCACTTGCATGTTTATTTTATTCTTTATACAGAGTCCAGACTATTCTTTATGGTAGGTTGCCTTGGTACTATTGGCGCCCTTCATATCTTGGTGTTAGGTTCTTATTTGCTTGAGTGGAACTTATTTATTCACTAATGGAACCTAGCATTAAATTCTAACATGGTATCAATGCCAAGGGTTATGTCCCATGTGTTGATCCTAGCTTTGGCAAGGTGTATGGAGGCTTGGGAGGGTTGGTGATTGCTAAAAGGTTGCGTTGGTGAGTTTGTGCCTCTTGTTAAAAAGGGTGTGATTTTGATTTCATGCTTGAGATTAGATCTATGATTGGAAGCTGTTGAAGGAACATCCGCCATTTTCTTCTTGTTACAAATTCAGCCAAATTTGTTAATGCAAGTGTTGTGGTGCAAATGGCAGCCTTCAACTCCTTGTTTTACCCAACATAGAGCCAAAATTAGGGTGTTATACAGGTTTGGCAAATCTCATGGATGTTGTAAAAACTTAATGGTCAAATGCACCTTTGGAATCCTTACAAACAACTGCCTGAGATCACAGTTTCGTTCTCAGCAAAATACAATTATTTGATGCCACAACTTTGTAATCAAAGGCTTCCCTCCCTTTTTGACAGCATTGTAATATCATATTTGTTACTGAAAAGATAGAAGAAAGGAGGAAACAAGGAGATCACTCTGTTTTTGGTCATTGAAAAGAGAAAATAAAGTTACGAAATAACCCTTTAGAAATAAAAAGGAGATAGAAAAACAAAGGATATTATTCCTTTGGTTAAAATGGACATTAATAATGACTATCTATATAAATTCTTTTAAAAGGGGAGGAATAATTGTTTATTTAAATAATTATTAAAAAGAATTTTTGTGAAAGGGTGGCATGGCTTGGAAACCATCCCTTAAAAGGTTCTATAAAGCATTCATGTGAGACTTGGAAAAGGGGCATGGAAATCACTCAAGGAAGAAGAAGGTGCTTTGGCGGCCTATAGGCATGGGAGAAGGAGCACACAATGTGTCCAACTAAAGTAACATTATCTTTTTCAAGCAAATTACTGTAACAATAAAAACTAGAGATGCAATAATGTTGGAGAAGACCAAATTGACAGGGGACTTTATAGGATTACTATCCAGTGTGGCCAATTTTCAAGCAAAAATAGCCTACAGAATAAACGCTTTTTCAGGTACACAGGTAAATAATTTATATTTTACAAAGTTAATAGTTCGTAAAATTGAAAAATATTAAAACAAATTATACTTCAAAACTATATGTCAAACATATACGGAACCTTTAAATCAGCTCTGGCTGAGGCTATAGCCGTGCCTCTATTTTGCTGCACCCAGACTGTGTGCAATACATTTCAGCCAGTTCCATGCCTTTGTTGGCTGCACAACTTGCCTCCACAACACTTCTGCTTCCTTGCCTTGCTTCTGGTCTGGTATTGCAGTGCCTTGCTGTTGAGCTTTGAGACACTTTTAAGTTTTAACAAATAATATGTTAAAATTCAGAACACTGTTGTCACAGCCTGTCTTTAGCCTGAAAAAAATTTAGTGCCTCTCTGGGATTGGCAACATTCTCATCCCACCAGTCACTATCAATTCCAATGAAATGCAACATCAAAATCATGCTTCTGAGCAAGCTTAGGGAAGAATTTGTCACATTTGTAAGAGCCAGATTTCCTGACAGATCCACACAATGTTGCGCCACACCCAATGACATGTAATCTATGTTCCACGGCGTTTTGGGGATGGGAACGGGGGGATGTCCCCTAGGGGGCCATTTTTAGGGGATGGCAAGGGATGGTGATATACAAATTTATATATATATATATATATATATGAAGTTTTCAAAATTTATTAATATATTATAGAGAGAGAGAGGGAAAGAGAGAGATATGTCAATAACTGATAACAACAATATCAATATGTAAATAAATCACAAGAGCAATAGTATAACAACATAATAAATGTCAATAAAGCATTATAACAGCAGTCTCAAACATCAATAAAACCATGGTTCAAAAGTAAATAAAACAAGAAAACCCCAATAGTGCAAATCTCTTAGGTAGAGTACATAACTTCTTAGCCTTGGATGCTGATGCTTCTCAGTTATTCAAACTACTCTTGACACACAAAGCAAATTACCCTGAAGATCAATTGAAAAGTATGCTTCCTAAAATTGGTAACTAAAAGTGCACAGGTATTTTGTCCAAAAGAGCTCCAACAAACAAGCATGCAGTGGGGAAACCTCAAATTTCTTAGGCCTATAACATTCGTCAAAGTACTACAATGGCTTCTAGATAGAAAAGCAGGGTAGAAAGCTACTCACACATTGAAGACACACAAGGAATATAGTAACATGCACAAAAAATATATTGTACCATACACACAAAATATATGCAAATCTGATACAAACAGATACAAATAGAAAATATACAGTAACATACACACAAAATATATGCAAATCTGCGTCAAAGAACCATAAAAGCATTAGTTTTTTATGTTATTTTTGCTGCTGAAGTGTCCATTCATTTGGGGATGGCTAGCCGTCCCCGAGACAGTGAGGGACATCCCCGATGTCCCCCAACCGTCCTAGGGACGATGGGACATCCCCAAACAGATGGGGATGTTTCTATCCGTTTCCTATTGATTTGCCTGATTCGGGGACGGCAAGGGGGCGTCCCCTTTGCATCCCCCCATCCTGGGGACGGCTGGGGATGGGGACAACCCCTTCTAGGATAGGGGATGCGTCCCCGTGTAACATAGCATGTAATGCTTCCTCCTCACAGTGGGATCTCCCTCAAACACCTAAGCAAGATGCTTCCTTGTGGCTCTGATACTATATTAACATCATATACTTGAGCCAATGAATAGTACAGTGTAGGATGGTTTATTATATAAGCCAATATAAGCCAAGGAATTAAACAAACCAGCCAATGACCAAAAAGCTTGATGAAATGGGTAAGATCATGTAGACATTCATTGGCCAGCTTGGGCTGTCAGTGGAGATGGAGACACCCAAAGTTTAAGAGGTCCAAACCAAAGCCCCTCACAACCAACAAAAGGAGCAGCCCTCAAGCAATCTAGCAAGCCCCCAACTAAAGTGGAAGCTAAGATGGCCAAAGCCATCTAACCTACAAAGGAGAAGTTGATTCAGAATAGCTTGACAATTGACTATCGTAACTGGAAATTTCGAAGTATACTTCAACTTGCATTAACATAAGTGAAGAACAGATTTTTTTTCACATTTAAGTCTTTTTAATTATGTCCTTACTTGGTGGAAAAATTAGGCACATTCTTTAGCTTTAAAGAAGTCAAAACCCATAGTTAAGTGGCATTATTTTGAGAAAGAATTCAAGTCTCAATTCTATCCTATTTACTATAAAGAAGAGCATCCACTCAAATAAAAGTTTTATATGCAAGGACAAGGGCAAAGTGTGCAGGAGTATATCACTGAATTCACGAGGCAAGCAATTCAAATGGGATTGTATACTTAACGGGCAAGATGTTGTGAATTGCTTTGGACACCATTTCTGCAACACAAGAAGACAATTCTTTGTGGGCAAGGGAAACACCATTGTAGAAGCATGCACCCTCAGAAAAGGGATGAGCAACAGGAAGGTGAAGAAAACTGCAATACTTCATTGCAAATACTCTTAAGAAATATTCCAATAAACAGTATTGGAAATTGTGGCAATGAGATGAATGCTTTTGAGTCTCCTTCAAGAAAGCAGTCTACATCTCCTCTGTTTCACTTGTTTATCTTCCCAATATTGAGTACATCTTTACAGTTAAATAAAATAACTTTGTACGTCTGTAGCTTTCCTGTTTCAATCAAGCTTTTATGATTTTAGGCTAGGAGGAATAACAATCTTTTAAAAAATCAACCAAAAGACTATAGACTAATGTTAATACGAGTCTATACCATTTGGCTGTGGTCTAGAGGTTCATAACGGGCATTGACATATAAAAGACACAAAGTTCAAATTCTGAAGCTACTTGCCTAGATCCCTTGTATGTGCACATGTTGGATTCCAAAATTTGTGCTGAACAAGTTTTCGGAAAAAAAGATAATTTAAATAAGTCTCTCAACTCTCCCTTGGTGTAACCAGAATAAAAATGGACATTTGCCAACATTAAGAAATAAAAAGGATTTTGTATGTAAACGAAATAACTCTATCAACATTAAAAACTATGCAGAAATGGAAAGGACAAACCTCATTGAGTGACCTCATGAAGGCATCCTGGCCTGCATTCTCCTCCTTGCTACTAACTTTTCCAGATGACAGACTGAAAGCCCTGCGACTCAAATGCTGATAACTTAACCCCACCCTCTGCAACACAGTCATCAATAAATTAAAATTAGAATACACGTTATAAAAACAAATAACTTACATTTACATGCTAATTAAAATATACATATCTAAGATATTTATTCATAATCACTTTTAAATTTTTAAGATAAAACACTCTAATAAAAAACTAAAATATTTATTAATTAGGTTTACACAATGAATGTAATCACTGATAATTTTGCCCCCTATGTATCTTGAAGTAAGAAATCAGTTATTTTGAACTAAGATATTGATCATCTTCATATTCCTATCTATTTGGAAGACTGCTGATATATGGGAGACTCACCACCTTCAAAATCTATCATAGGAGTGTTAATGTCAAAAATGGTATCAAGTCAACCAATCGAAACTTTCGCCTACTATGAAGGTCCAATCAAAATCATACCAGTTTAATCATAAAAGGGGACCTTCTAGCCAAGAGTTTAGCTTAGGTGCAAGGATAGTTTAACTGCTAAGGAAAACTATGTAAGTGTGTTCATGAGTTTTAATCTGCCAATTCTGGGAAATTCTAGTTCATTTAACCTATTTTATGATTCAAACAACAAGAAACAGTTATGGAGTGAACTGCTTCTTTTATTGATCCTCATTGACATATCACTTATAGATTCTATCTTGCCATGTCTTATTTGAAGCTCTTTATTTTTAGGTTTCTCAGATCTGCTAGTGACTGAAGCTCTCATCCTTTCTCAGATCTGTCACTGATTCACATTTATATCTTAGGGTCTGATTTGCCATCCTAGTCACCCATGCTGCCAGCAAACAAACAACCCGCAACCCGATGCTGCCAGAAAATTGATTTTCCCACCTGAAAGCCATTTAAAGAAATAAAACCATACCGCAATATAGAGCCTCATGTGCACTGTTCTATTTGAAATGTAAAGATCTTCTGTGTCTAGGTGTGATTGTTGCAAGGCAGCAGTCTCTGTGATTCTTTTTTTTTCAATTCTAGGTCTTTTTTCCTTTCACGGCCGCTGTCCTTTGTTCCATAGCAACAAATGTTTCAACATATAAGTATTGATAGAGTTGGAAGCATGTGATCCTATGTGCAGTTGTAGCTAGGGTGGTGTGTGTGACTACAATGGCGGATTACCATAAGTGGTGAGTGCATGAGGTGCAAGATGATGGCTCTCCAGATAGGTAGTAGGATGGATAAAATGGAAAATTCCTATAAATAGACATGTCGAGTGCAATCTGACCATTAAAAATGCAGTTGGCTTAGATTTTAAGGGAAAAACTATCCATTGGGTGGAAAAAATGAAATTTGTATTGCAGGGAACACTAGTGCGGGTTGTGTTATTGTCCAAAGTGACACAAGGATATAAGCAGGGTGGAACAAGGAATTAACAATAGAGGGAGTCATGTTTCAAGGGAAAAATCTTCTTGTTATGTGAGCCAATCATAGAACTCACAAGCACCCAACTGTAGATAGAACATTCTATCTAACAATGATCAACATAGAACATCATGGAATATACCCTTGCCCATGTCAACAAACCCTCTCCCACATACATTAACTAAAGAGTCGTCACCAATAAAAAATTGCAACATTGAGCTAGTCTCCAAAGATGTGAACTCATCCTCAAATCAAGCCATGTGGTGTGAAGCACCAACATTAAATATCAAAGTCTTTGAGGAAAGAGATGCAACTACTACAAGGACTTTACCTTTGTCTGTAGGCTTTGATTTTGAAGACCCAACGAATGAGATGAAACCTTTGAAACTAAATTTGGAGCATTCATATTATTCTTCTAGATAATGCGTCTCAAGTAATATATTTGATTCTCATGCATTTGTGTTCATCATGACTAGATTTCTTACAACATGAACATTTGAACTTATCTTTCTTCTATTTTTCGATCTTAGAAGAGGAGGTCTCAGATCCTAATTTGAAAGCACAAGATTTCCAATTATGATTTCTTGTGTCATATTTTTTATCATTCTTGGGCTTACTATTTTGTTTCTATTCCTTGTCATGAGGAGCTATCTAGCCTTTAGATCATTTTTAAATCTAAGTTCACTGCATAACACAAACAAAAAAAACTCAGCATGAGACAATACAAGAGAATATCTCAGTAATTAGCTCCCAAATGCAACTTTGCAACTCTCCTGCATTCTCAATATATAGAGATTGAAGAACTTGTAAAGCAGAGAGTTTCTTTGGACTCTTGATTGATCTAAAGGAGAGCATTTAAATGTTGTTGAGTGTTCTTGTGATAGCCTAGGGATTGAAGATCAGTTGTAATAGCTATTTGGAGTACTTAAGTGAGTGTTTGCTCACAATTTCTAGAGTTTTACCCAGAAGGGTTTCTCCAAGGTACCTTGGTTCTCTTTTCATGGTGTTTATCTGTGATTTGTGTTCCTTATTATATTTTAATATCACTGCAAACCTCTAGTTATTACATGAAAACAACAAAAACAAAAACTGGAACAGCATAATTGAAACAGTTATTAATATACTATTATATAAATTGCCACAAATGACCAAAGTCAGTGAGACTCAAAAGTAAAATTATGATGGCAAGCAGGATTGCTACCTCAAGTGACTGCACCGTATCCAGAATACATTGACCAATTAATTTAATTGAATATGTGTTGCCATCCAATTTCGCAGGTGTCATTGCGTGAGTTATATATTTATATTTGGTGTTCCATCCCAATTTCTTTCTCCAGTTAATCTCTTTCAGAGCATTGTTTGTTGACTGGGTAACCATAGTCACTCCTTGAAATGCCCAATGTGGATTATGATTATGGATCGAAACTGTCTATGGAATTCTGTAGAGGATTCCCCAAATCGAACACCAAAAACAAGTACTTGAAGCTGTTTCCACTTGGTTGAAGACCTTAAACAGTGGCCTTGCAATGTGCCAGATTGAAAACCCCTCAAGGTGATATGACAGAACATCATAGCATTTCCAAGAAACAGGTGCAGTGCTGCACAATTTAAGGATAAGTGCACAGAGTATGATTTCTATGCATAATTCAAGGATAGTTCTTCCTGGTTGAAAACTGTAACCACCAACCTTGAAACATGCAAGACCGAAAACCTGTCAAGGCAATACGAAAGAAAAATGATAGCACTTCTGAGAAACAGGTGCACTGCTGCTGAATTTATGGAGAAGTGTACAGAGTATGATTCATTTGCACAACACACACCAGTGAAGATAGAGAAGTCCCTATGTTGCCACAACTAACAAATGCAAAGAATTCAATGTGAGGCTACTTGTTGACCTCATTTCAGCTGTTTTTCACAGATACAACCAGTGCTTTGTGTTAAACGTAGAGGATACATTCTAGTACATAGCTCATTAAAATGCATAGAATTGCAAATATTAAGCACAGACATCAATTCCAATCAAATAATACTCTTCAAGGCCTTGGGGATAATGGATCCAAGATTATGGGGAAATGAGGAGATTCACCATTGGTGACTGTTAACACTAAGTCAGTTGTGGCACTGATTTTGATTGTGTTTAAGACTTTGGTATGATTAACACAACACAAAAGAAAGTAAAATAGATATATACTTTATCTTGTTCCTTATACTTGTATAGTCTCGTTGAAACCTCGTGCCTGCCTCTTGTTCATGCCTGGCTTCAGACCTTTAGTGGCAGCTCCCCAAGGCACAGCCCTGTCACTGGCCTTCTCTTTGTCACACTCTCTGCTTTACATCAGTTGTTAGCTGCAGCAGCTTTTCCCATCACTAGTCCTCTGCATTGTACCAGCTGCCCATTGAGTGAAATTTATTCTAGCATCACCAATCACCTATGCTCACATTTCTTGCATGGGCTTCCCCCATGAAGATCATATTGCCAAGGGACTTAAGCTTCTTTGATAAATTGTTGGATACTTTTCTGACAATTGCATCAGGGAGGCTTCTATATAAATGACTTACCCCTGGCATGCAATTGAAGATAATGACTTAGTGAACTTCCTCAAATACCACACAGTACCTTCAATGATCTTTGCTTATGTCACATCGGAAGGCTTTAGCTAATTGAGATGGGCTAATCCTTGGCTCTCCTCCTCCATGAATTGTCCCAAGTACTCCAAGGACTCTTTTGCAAACTCACATGTCCCTGAATAATTTACTTAACACATAACAGATTAGATATTTTATATTTTCACATTTCTTTTTTGTTTTTCTAGGCTACAGTGTCATGTCCTTGTATCACAGAGTTTTGGTCCTATCTTCTGGATCCCCATCAGGGTATAGGATGAATGACTCTCTCCTAACCCTGCAAAATCCCATCAACTGTTTGTAAACAGGTGAGGGAAAAAAGTAGTTTTTAAGTGACCACCTAGTAAACACCAAACCAGTGAAGCTCACTTATATAAGCATCCCATGGTGATTGTTTTGTTTTGCTGACCTTAAACTATATTGACCTATATAACCAAACCCTCTCACGGATTCAAATATATGACCTCCAATATGGAATAAAAATGTATTTAGCAGCAGGCATATGGCTGAACTATCTAAGTGTGCAGGAAAAATGTAGAAACGGATAAAGAGATATAAAATGGAAATACCCAAGAAATAAAATATTTATCCATATAAAAATGTACATCTAATGCATTTAGAGTATCAAATAAAAGGTTACCTGCTCCTTGTCAAGTTCTGTAAAATCGCATGCCACATTGGGGTTGTTATGCTGAGAATCCAAATGCTGGGACACCAGTCGCATCATAGAAATGATTATAATCATTCCAAACAATGAATTAAAATCACTCAATAATTTAATTTATAAATAAAAAAACTGCAAAGAATGATTTGGGCATTCACTTACATAATTCAAGGCCACTGAAAAATGGCGCAGCACCGAACTGACCCTCCTCACACTGAGGGCTACCTGCAAATTCAGTATAAATTGTTTAAAAAATTACGACATTTTCCAAAGAAATCTACATTCACAGGTCGAATGTTAGTTTACCGCTGCCATGTGTGTGGCCTGTGCAAGCCTAAACATCTTCGCCTTTGCTTTTCACGCTCAGGTGTTCATTAACCTCTGTGTGTACAGTTTTATTTTGCGAAAGATATGTGGGGCTTCGATCTGCTTTTTAAGCCTACAAATATAAGAACTTTGTCACTGAAGAGAATCAATTGTGATTTCACTTGACTTTGTCTTTCTTTAAATTCAGATTAATCTAGCACTTGCAACCTTAGGAGGTGCAGGGGATACGCCGATAAGAAATTCAAAGTAATGTCATCATCGTCTTGTCCATGCACCTAACCATTCTTATCTTGATCCTTAATTCTTTCAGGATTTTTCATAGGGCAAGGTATTTTGATACACCAAAAAAATAAGCACATGCAATTACAAAATAATTAAATCCCTATAAAGTTAGGAACTAAAAAATACCATTCAATATCATTTTATAATGAAATACATGAAATACCTAGTCATGTCAACACTAAGTCACCATATTCGGCTGAATATCAACTTGAAATTCGAAATTCGTCGAATTTCAAAAAAAAAAAAGAAATTCGTTCATATTCGAATAAATTCGTACGGTCAAATTTTGTATTAAAAAATCTCAAAATATTAGCAAAAATTCATTGAGGGCACTGTGATTTTATTAAAAGATACATTAAAAATCGTTTTTTAAGGTTTTTTTTGCTGCATTTTTTGCCGAAGGTGTTACCGTTCTTTGTTTACCCCGCGTGGGCTGGTTTGTAGGCTGCACAAAGTATTTGCGAGTGTCTGAGGCAGACACATTCACTCATCCATTGTGCACTCGACCATGAGCGGGTCGTCGAGATTCAAGCAGTTGGAGCTGGAGCTGAACTATAAATGGAATCGGGCAAGTCTCAGGCATCGGTGGGTTTGCAGGGCTTGATCGCTCGCGACTCCTTGGCCTTCGATTTATTATTTTTAATATGTTCTTATATCATTTCTTTTGTTATGTTTTTGTATTTTTTTAATATTATTTTTTTATGTTATGTTTTCATATATTTTAATATTATTTTTATTTATGTTCATTTGTTATTTAATTTTGTTTTTTATTTATAATGTTAAAATTTAATATTTTAAAATAAATAAATTAAACTTTTATTATAATATGTTTATTATTTAATAAATAATTTAATTAATTTATTATTTATATATTAATAATATTTAAAATTTAAAGTATATTTTTAGACATATTTTATTATTTATTTTGTTTTGTATTTAGTTTTATTAATATATTTAAACATATTAGTATATTAATATTTTTTATTTATTTATTTTAAGTTTATTACTTATATTTTTAAAAAATCAAAATTATATAAGACGAATTTAATTCGATTTTTTTAGTTTTCGAATTTTTTTCTTGTCGAATTTCATCCGAATTTCAATGTTGCCGAATTCGAATTCGAATTCGAACCTGGTGACTTAGTGTCAACATATACAAATAATACTCACCCAAAGCATATGTATACCAAGCTGTTTGTCACTTATTCAGCAAAATATTTTAAAATTTGAGTCATTTTGTGTCATGCCAATCCCTTGCCTTGTGACATTTGGTCTTTAAGGTACAAGAACCAATATAATGGCACAAAACTATGAAGAAATATGATGTACAATGTATAAGGTTTGTGAAGACGAATGTAATAAGTTTAACATATGAAGATGGTCTGATCTCTCCTATTCACTCTATGTGAAAATAGATCTGGCATGCATTGCAGTTATAGCATCAGTAGTAGCCGGTGTCCATTCAATACTAACAAAATATTTTTTTTGGGAAAATTGTCACCCAAATAACCTCAAAAATAAGGAAAACAAAATAAACAAACATTTAAAACCATCAAATTTATAATATATTTATAGTATAGTTATATTTTCCGGTATTGGCATGGTGTGATGGTTTATAGGTGGCATTGTTGTTCTTGCCACCAAGGTTCAAACCCTGTTGGGGTGTTATTGTTGAATGGTTGTATCTGGTGCATAGCTCTGGTCAAAAGCGTTTACCCCTTGAATTAAAAAAATAGTATAGTTATATTTATTGTTATATATTATATTCTATATAATATAAATTATTAAATATAAATATAATATAATATATATTTTAATAACATATGAGAAATATGGCACATGTTAAGGTTTGTTGTTTTTGCACGGAGGGCATGTGTAGCTAGTTACATTTGGACATGGCAAGAATACTAATGTTTTGCATCTAACTGCAAAATAGTTCACATGCTTTGTCCATGCTTTCACATTTTGCATGCATGCCCACCAAGACAGTTGCAATGATAACATGGGCAAAAATCTCCCTTCCTTTATTCTTTGATTAATGTCCATATTGTGTCTAATGCTCCCATTTGGGCATAGGTAGGTAGGATGCTGACGAAAGTTGTAGGCTTGGACTTTATGGCTGCTGATTGCATTTGCTTGATAGCTTGTAAGCCTTTTTAAAAGTCCATTTTGAGATCACATTTCTTTGAGACATCCTGAAACAGGTGGCATGCTTGTTTTGGTCCCCTCACATTGCTTCATGGTAAAGGTAGTCATGTTGTGTATTTCCCCCAAGGGCATGTGGACTAGGTGATCATGATAGTATTGCACTTTGTTTTGGATAAATGTTTTCCTTTGAGTCCACTCTTAGAACATGATTTTTTTTTAATATTTTTTTCCACATTTGCAATGTTTCTCATGAATTCATCTGCGTTTTTCTTGAAGATAAAGAAAAATGTATTTTCTTGGAGGATTATGATTATAGTGCTTGAAAAAATGACATTTATGTTTAACTAATGCATGTTGTTGCAAAACATAAGTAGGTGGTTGCATCTTTGAACTATGGAAAAGAATGTTGCTTCGCTCAGCTTACCATATTTTTGACATGATCCTTCATTGTATTCATGACGTAATGCTTCACCCAAGGTTAGATAGTTTATGATGCTCAACTCGCTAATACTCATAACTAAAACATTTGTGCCACTAGTGTTTGATTTTAAGATGATCATAAACAAAAACATTTAATACAATTTAAACAATAGAGTTCTACGGAAATCATTACCTCCCTCACAACAAGGGACTGGTCCATATCAACTTCATCCTTAGGGTTATAATCAACCTTATCCTTCTATTGAATGAAGTTTGTCATTGATGTCAAAGGTTACTAATGTGAGAGATTATCCATTTGAAGGCAACAGTGAAGTGAAGGAAACAGTTGTTGATACTTGTTCATGTCTCATTCCATAGTGTTTGTTGCTCTCATGATGCTTGATGCAAAGGTAATGTTGCTCATTCATGATGTGCTCATGCTTGCTCATGTATCCAAAGGTTCATTTCATGGTGAGTGGTATGTTAGAGGTATTTCTTCACCCAGTCAGGAGTATTGAAGTATTTGTCATTTATTCCATTGATTGATACTCATTTCAATGAGTTGCTTCATCTCATGGTGGTACTGTGTTGATACTCATCTCATGGATTGATGTGAAAGAGGTGTTTGTCAGAGATACTTGGTTTGTCATGAATCCATGAAAATGATGTTATTGATGTAATTAACTAAAATGCATTCACTTTGCTTATTGCCATGTGATAGTTGTAGGATCATAGCATACTCACTATTGCATGTTTTACATTATTGCAAATCATTTCTATATTGCAAGGAGCCCATTCTCATCACCCATCTTGGCTCATCCTTGTCCTACACTTAGTGGGGGCAATAGTTAGATAGCCTTGTCCTAGTTTGGCATTTGTTGTTGTCCCTTTGGCTAGTTATCCACCTTCTACATATGATGAACAAGATTGGAATGCAGTTGACCTGTTCTAGGTTGACTCGCATGTGCCATACTATTCTTCTCTTTATGTTCTTTGTGATTGAATGTGTGTAATTTGATCCCCCCGTGCAGTGTTGCTTAGCATGTCTTTATATGTTTGTGAGCCTACTTTTGATGAACCTTGTCACTTTGTTGTTGCATGGATGCAAAAGAATTGAATTTTTTGTAACATTCTTCTATTTGTATCTACATTCTTCTATATGTTGTAAACATTTGTCTTGTGTTTTCCTTTTGGAAATGGTGCAAAGCATCGAGACATTCAGGTCTCTTCCATGTTGATCCAAAATATCTCCTTTATTTTTGCTCTCTGTGTGTCATTCTTCCTTTGTGCTTATTGTTCCATGAGTTATTTGGGGAATGATGATAGTTCTGAGCTCGATTATATTACTACAACGATGATAAATTTTGACCCCAGATCTATGGATCCCTGATGTGTTATCTTAAGATTGCATATGGGGGTAAAAGCAAGAAGTTGGGTACACGAAGAGGGGAAGTTTCGGCTAAAAACAAAATCTCGCAGAAAACATGTACGTGTTATTAAAAAACGCATATGCGTTATGGTTGGGGTAACCGAGCCTAAAAAAATGTGTATGCACTAAAAAACACATACATGTTATAACGTGTACACGTTATATAACGCGTACGCATTTTATAACATGTACAAGTCATCTATTTAAAAAATTAAATACCTTTTAGAAATGCGTACACATTTCTAAAAAGTTTTTTTTTTAAATAATAAAAATAAATAAAAAACGCATGTGTTTTGTAATGCGTACACATTTTTAAAATTTTGAATTCCCAACACACATACTACCTCGGTTTTAGGCTCGAGAAAGGCTTGGCAACCCGACCCTTAGCCTTTAACCTATAAATAAAAAACTAAGGCAGATTATAGAAGAATGTCCAACTTTGGCAATATGGCTGATGGACTTTTTTTCTGAATCAATCTATAAAATTAAAACCCATTAGAGAACATGATGTATAGTTTCTAAATATATAATTTTTATTAAGATTGGATTATATTTGTCATTTTTTAATTAATTTCTATGGAAACTAGTCTTTAAACTTAAAATATCAGGCTTTTTTTGTTTTTTAATAATTTTTTTTTGGTTAAGTTTCTTGTCAAAAAATTATATGGCATCAAACTTCAGACAATTCTCTACACAATGAAAAAAAAATTCAAAAAATGTTTAGTTTAGGTCCAATTATGTTGTCTGTACACGCTCATTTTTAAAAACAACAATTAAAGCCAATAAAAATTCAATAAAAACAATTATTTAACAAAAAATTATAAAAAAAATTCCACATCAATCTTCATGTTCTAGCTATAATGGATGAAAATGATGGAATGCTATGACCTTAAATGGCTATAGTGATAATGCATGAAGTTGTGTATCCATATTGTGAAAATGACGCCTCTATTTATAGAAGCCAAAGGTTGAAGAATGGGTTGATTTGATGAATGTGGGATAAATTGAGAGCCAATGAGAATGTGCCAAGTGTCACAATTCTATTGGAGGAAGTTGGAGCACATTTTGGGAAATGTGTGAGTGGAAGAGGATGGAAGAGGAGAAGTAAATGTTGTTAGTTGAGAATTTCAAATTGTTGTAAGAGGAATTGAATGAGATTTGGGAGGATGTAAGAGGATTTGAAAGGTTGTAAGAGAATTGAATGCAGATGTGAAAGGCTTTTTAAAACCTTTGGAAGGAAATTGAATTAGAGGTGCTTGAGAGGAATATCCCTCAGAATATGTCTTTGTGAGGATAATTGAGAAATTAGATAATTAGAAGAAATTGATTTTATGTGCAACCTGGTTAGTTGACCATGGTTGATTTAACTCTTGAGGAATTAAAAGCTGGAGGAATTGATAATGCTGATTGGAAAGCTGATTTATGATTAATTAATCTATAATTAATTAATTGGAGTGAATTAGGAGATGTGACATTCGATTTGATTTTAATCAAATGGGAGGATTAAGAGAGGACTTAATTAAATGATTTGATTTAATTAAATAAGATGAATAATTAGTTAGAAGAGGATGAATTAATTAATAAATATAATTATTTGATTAATAGCTGAATTTGCTGATTTTAATTAAATAATGTTGATTATTCAATTAATTGATGAATTTGAAGTGATTTAGGAAGAAATGGTGTTAGTTAATCAGAATCAGATGCCTAGTATCAATCAGGACTTTTTCAGGGTCTACATTTTGCCCCTCTTTGAAGCGAAGTACCTACTGTGTCAATTCAAAGAATAACACTGCTATGATCAAAATTCAAAAAAAATCTGATTTTTTTGAATGGCTCACTACTACCCCAGCGGAAGGAATTACGCTACTACACTACCCGCTCAAGAGATCGGGCAAAAATTTCAATTTTTGGGTTGAGCTCACGATAAATATTCAAGATCAGTTCAACTCATAGAGGACTTAGAAAGCTCGAATGTTTGATGTAGACAAATTTGATGATGTATAGACAGTTATCGGCCATGGGTAGCCTCATGTATATTTTGATTTATCACCAGTGAACCCCGGGGACGCGTCCCCCCTCCAGGCCCTAGCATCTTTGGAACGGGAACGTCCCGGAGACGTGGGGACGGCGTCCCCACGTCTCCAACGGCGCCACCTTATCTTGGCTCGCCGTTGGAGACGCCTGGGCGTCTCCAGGACACCAAGGGAGACGCCTGGGCATCTCCGAGACGCCGAGGGAGACGCCTGGGTGTCCCTCGAGCGTCTCGGGGACACCCAAGCGTCTCCCGCGGCGGACAGCCAAAAGGCTAACAAAAAACATAAATTTAAAACATTTTTTTAATATTTAATTTGTTCTATTCGAACCCTAAGGCCATGTGGGGCCCATCTAAACTTTTACATGCCTTCAAAAGGCCCTCTAATCTTCATTTTTATTCACATTTGCATTTCTACTTGTTTGCTACAGCAAGAAGAAGAAGAGTGAAGGCTGAGGAAAGAGTGATTGGAGGAGTCAAAGGAGTGACTGCAAGTGAAAAAAGAGTGTCAAGGAGCAAGAAGAAGAAAAGGAGGAAGATTTTTCACCTTGTTGAAGAGATTTTTCAAGCAAAAGGTAGGGTTTTTAACTAATTTTTTATTTTATTTTCTGATTTTCAATGTTCTTTCATTTCTTCTTGTTTCATTTTTTTATTTTTTCTTATTGTATTTCTAAATTCTTGATGTTCCATTTTCTAATTTCTGAATTAATTTAGAATCTTAGATTTTGTTTTGCAATTTAAAATTTGTTGAAAAATTTAAAATATAGAGTTTTATTTTTTAATTTTAAAGTAGGGCATAGGCTGAAACTATGTGTTTATTGATTTTTTTTTTATTTTGTGAAATGCAGTGTCAAAATGAGCTCCCATAGTCATGAAATGAGTGAGGATGAGATGGTAACTGATTCTCATAGTGCAAGCCAATCAGAATATGAACCTGAGCATGAGGATGAGCACAATGAGGGGGGTGAGCATGGGTCAAATCCAGAAGGGCATACTAGTTCCATAGCTAGTGCACCAGTTTCTACTGATTGCCCTTCCCAGCTTTTGGCAAAGTGGGCTAGGGGTCCTTAT
Organism: Sequoia sempervirens; assembly: GCA_007258455.2. Lineage (NCBI taxonomy): Eukaryota > Viridiplantae > Streptophyta > Pinopsida > Cupressales > Cupressaceae > Sequoia > Sequoia sempervirens. The sequence continues at coordinate 13,124 of VDFB02283133.1, read as the reverse complement.
GATCCCAAATCTCCTCTCAAACAGTTTGCAACAAGAATAACAGCCCCAACGTCATCAACTGGTGGTACGAGGAAATGGCAATGCAACATTTGTGGTGATGATTGGTTTGGGAGCATCACCAGAGTTAATGCACACTTCCTCTTTTGGCCAGGAAAGGGTGTGGGAGCATGCGATTTTTTGAAGAAAGCTAAAAATTTGAAATACAGAATTGAGTTCAACAAGCTTTGGGGTGTTCCAGATGACTTGGCAGTTCCAATGCCTACTACCTTGTCTGGTAGGCAACATATTCAGACTATTCAGCAGATTCAGGAGCAGCAAATGCAGAGGCAGCCACATATTTCTACTCCTACATTGCATCAGAGAGTAGGAACATTGTCAGGGTCAGCCTCAGGACCGTCATCCACTTATAGCACTATGGCTGAATCACAACAGGGCAAGGGGAAACGCAAGATGCAAAGTCAGCCTAACCCCATAGCTGATTTATTTAATGTGCACCTGAGGGATCAGGTAGATGATTCCATTGGCAAGTTCTTTTTTGCCAATGGAATCCCATTCCATGTAGCTCGATCTCCTTATTATAAGGAGATGATGTCGATGGTGGCGAAGGGAGGACCATCATATGTGCCACCTGGTGAGCACAAATTGAGGACCACGATCTTGGATAACAATTATGCCAAGATCAATTCATTGATGGAGACGATGAGGGCATGTTGGGAGGAGTCTGGATGTAGCATAGTTATGGATGGGTGGACGGACATTAGGCATCGTCCACTCATCAATGTTATAGTTACATGCTCAGAGGGGCCATTCTTTCTCAGGGCGGTTGATTGTTCAGGGCATCGAAAAGATGTTGATTTTCAGTTTGAGATCCTTCGGGCAGCTATTGAGGAGATTGGGCCACAAAATGTGGTCCAAGTAGTGACAGATGCAGCACATGTGTGCAGAGCTGCAGGGAGGCTTATAGAGGCATCATACAGACACATTTGGTGGACTCCATGTTGTGTGCATGCCATGAACAATGCACTCAAGGACATGGGGAAGATTGAGTGGATTAGAGGAGTGGTCAACAATGCTAGAGATGTGCAGATGTATATCTGCAACCACCACACTTCACATGCCATCTTCAGGAGCTTCGCGAAGGAGTTCTTGAAACCAGTTGAGACCAGATATGCATCCTATTTCATTCTTTTGGAGAGAATGCTTGAGTTGCAAGAGCCACTGCAAGTCATGGTTATGACACAAGAATGGAATCGTTGGGATGGGTCCAGGACAGAGCAGGGGAAGAGGGTGAAGGAGATAGTGAAGAGTGATGCATTTTGGCATGATGCAAAATATATTGTCACCATCATTACACCAGTTGTACAGGTCATCAGATATGGGGATGGGGATGCACCTAACCTTGGGGAGGTGTATGAGTGCATTGATTCTATGCTTGGTCAGATGAGGGCAGTTGTGCGAGAGAAGGACCCCACTTTAGCATTCTACAATGTTTACATTCAGCCTATTATTCAGCGTAGATGGGACAGCCTAAACACTCCCTTGCACATGGCTGCTTATGCATTGAATCCGAAGTGGTACATGCCTAGGCCTGGGAGAGTTACACCGATTCAGGATGATGAGGTGAAGGAAGGGTTCTTCAAATGCATTGATAGGATGTATGATGTTGAAGCTGCTGGCACCATTCGCACTGAGTGGACGAAATTTGCTACTCTTAGGGGTTATAAGGCTGCAGCAAAGGCGGACATAAGAACTATGGCACAGGAGGATCCGATTTTGTGGTGGACTTGTCATGGACCGAAATCACTGACTACCACACTAGCCATTCGTTTGCTGTCCCAGGTTTCTAGTTCTTCAGCTTCTGAGAGGAACTGGTCTACTTATAGCTTCATCCACTCTCTTAAGAGGAATAGACTTACCTCTAAGAGAGCAGAGAAGCTAGTGGCTGTACATAGTGCCTTGCGTATCACTGACCGCAGGACACGTGTGTACAAGGAGAGCCCAGCAGCACGATGGGATGTAGAGCCAGAGGAGCCATCACAGATTGATGAGGATGAGGATGCTTCAGATATAGGGTTGGTTGGTGTTCCTTTGGCGGATCTTGACCTTGAGGAGTCCAGTGGTTCTAGTGATGAGGAGTTTGCCGACCTCCCGAGGGATGATTAGAGGCCTCTGCCTCCTTCACTACATTTTGTCATTTTGACATTTTGATTTTGTACTTGTTTTGATATCATATAATCATGCTACTCATTGTAATCATCTTTATAATCAGATATTTTTGATATAATATAATAGAAATCTTCCATTTTCCGATTCAACAATTGTTACATTGTAGTATTGAGTATTACTATTCTAATTTCTAATTAGTAATTCGATATTGAAAACTTCAATATTCATTATTCAATGTTCAATGTTCAAGTACTAATTTAGTATTTCAATTTTGCTATTTTACTTCTTAATAGTCTTATACATCTTTTCATAACTAGCATTTTAAGTACCATATGTATAGTATATAGTATATACACCCCGTCCCCCCTCCCACCACCCTGCCGCCGCCCCCCCGCCGTCCCGAAATTGAGGCCCCTTTGTCCCCCCGTCCCAGAAACCTGTCCCCCCGTCCCCGACGCCGGTGGAACATAGTATATCACACATATTTGATACTTGGATAGAAATATTAGTAAAGATAGAAGAATAAGAAGAATAAGAGGGATCAACCCTTAATTCCGAGAAGATGCAGAAGTCCAACAATTCCATGAGTCGTCAAGACTTTATTAGATATAATGATGAATGATGATGATGTTTTGCTTATATAGGATTGGGGACGTAAAGATCATTACTTTCCTTATGTTTGATAACACATATAGATACAATGCATCAAGGTATAGACAACCAGGATGGAGTTGTATCTAGTGCGATGAACTTTGACTTGACAAACAGATAGGAGTATCCTTGTTCACACCCGACATACTAAACCTTATTAGGATGCAATTCAGATATTTCAAACATCTCGGACCAAAACATAGAAAGGAAAAACCTCCCAATGTAATAGTCAACAAGGTATTTAAAACACCTTCCCTACAAACCAAACAAAGTATGACCAAGTTATATTACAAGAATATCCAACAATCACAACAGATAAGAGATAATGATCAATGCCCCATTCATTTCTCTCTAAATCATTTTGATAGACATCACTGAGAGGTCATTGGAATGAGCGTAATAAGATAAATCATATCAAAGATCAAGTGAACAAACAAGCCAATGTTCTTCATATCTCTAACCAAGGGGATGTGTTTTGTTTAGGATAAGTATCCAAAGTGTTTGCCAAAGATAATGCCCATTGTAGGAAGGATGCATCCTAGGACATGTTAGTGGATGGTGGCAAGTTGATAGGTTGTTTGAAAGGCCGTTGATATAAGGTTGATTGACATGTTTTCTAAAATGATCAAGAGTTTGATTTGCGTTTAAAGGTTTTATTTTTGTCAATTGTTGTGGTTGTTTCTATTTGTATTTCCAAAGGATGAAGGCAATGGTTAATTTATTATGGATGATTGATTATCATGAGTGAAAGTGAAATGGGATGGGTAGATTTTTTCAAATATTTGGATGTTTTTGAAATGTTATGAGACCGTTTTTTGGATTTTTGGATTATTTGAATGTTTTTGTGTTTTTTGAATGTTTTTGTTTTTTTGTGTTTTTGAATGTTTTTGTGTCTCGGAGGCTCATCAAAAATTAGCCTTGCCTACGTTTAAGCTCAAATATGACATAGTTTGAATACCATGTTTTAACTTTTTTGACTTTTTGACCTATTTTTGGATTTTTTTATATGTTCTGCATGTTTTTGGATTTTCTGATGTTTTGGATTGTTTTGGATTTTTCGCACGATTTTGATGATTTGGATATGAATGTGTGACAATATCAATGATCTATTTTGGGATTTTATTGAAAACCAAGCTAGGGTTGATTGATCGGATTGATGGATTGATGATGATAACATTGTTGAGGATACACAAAAATGCAAGGATAGTGTTAAGCAACACGAGGAATGGGAAGGATATGGATTGATGATGATAATATTGTTGAGGATACACAACAATGCAAGGATACTATTAAGCAACACAAGGACTGGGAAGGATATCCCAAGATGATGATGGATTGATTGGATTTGATTGATCAGGATTGTGAAGCTTAGTTTAGAACAAAATTGTTTTGAGTGATTTGATGTGACACTGAAGTGCAAATTAGATGCAAATGATATTGATTGTTTGGATCGATGTTCGATGAAAGATAATGCTTGGTAAGGAACATCTTGTAAAAATATGCCATGGGCTAGTGATTTGGATTTTTGGCTCAAAAATATTTTGACCATTTTGATTTCACGTTTGACATGTTTAGATCACCACATAAGTTGGAAGATATAGATCAAGATTTATTTCCAAAGCAAGATGTAAATATCTGCCCCCAATGTCTAGCAATGTATGGAATGCCATGGATGAATTATTGGACAGGTGTATGGATGGATGGATATGGTAAGCACACAAAGGTTGACAAGGATTATATTTTGATAAGATAAGGTGTTCAAATAAAGAATAATCATTTGAATAATGCTTCATTGCTCAAATAATGTTGGGTAGCTTAGGATCAATAAAAATGACCCATGTCAAGATGTTTACCATAAGCAAGTGTAAAGTGTACACCAAACTTTGTCAAGATCAAGATAATGCAGATAGATGGTAATGGGTTGAATAAATGGTTCATGGATGAATGGATTTATTATGGATAAGATGAATGGAATGATCAATTTATTATGGATGAGATGAGATGCTTCCACCTGAATTAGCGCATGTAAATGCTTGATTCTACACATGACACCTATTTGCCAGGTTTTCATCATGGTACTTGTCCAAAGTGCCACCATAATGGTTTTCACTAGAGGACGATTTTTTTTCTTTACTATTTTCATAATTTTTTTATTTTTTGATTTTATTTTTTGAAAGATTTTAAGCTCATGCTGAACCACCTGGTGGTGTTGAAATAAATTGAAAAGACTTACATAAAGTCACGAAAGCAGAGTTTGAGTGTTAAGGTCTTTCTAGCTTTCTAAGGGTTAAGGTTTTGTTTCAAATTGATATATTCTTCTTCAAAGTACATCTTCTTTGCAAACGTCACGTCAAAGTCACCATGCTTTACATCTGGAGCTCATGGGGTCTATCAGAGATCTAAATTCAGTCACAGTCACAGGTGCACAATTTATTAAGGGTTTGACATGGTTTAGGGTTTAATCTTTGGGTAACATGTTTGCTTCAAAACCCTAAAGAATAGTCTTTGTGCAAAGTTTATATTAAAGTTGTTTTTAGATATATTTTCAAGTTGACTAAGTAGCACCGGTTATTGTTAACTCAAGTGATGACTTGAGGGGCTCATCTTCGTTTGGCAACCGGCTCTTTCCTTTGGAGTAACTGGCTAAGCAGGTTATGGTCTTGGGTTATATCGTTTGAATAAAGATCAAAGGCTGTCTTTTAAAGTTGACTGTGGCGGTAATTAAAAATCAAAGGCCTGAATTTAACTTTTGTGAACAGCTATTCCCTGGAGATCTTCATTTGATGGGAGTTCAACAGTCAGGGTTTGTTAATTTTTGTGTTACAATCATTTGAAGATGAACAGGTTAATGTAATTTTGATTGGCGCCAAAAGTATTGAAGATGTTGTGTTCAATCTGGATGATCTTGAATATCAACAGTCGGGTTATAGTATTGGGTTTTTGATTTGGAAAATGGAATTGATTTTGGTGACAAGGAATTCAAGATTGTGATACTATGTGAGTGTGTGGAGAAAATACATGGAAAAGAAAATTTGAATAACAGCATACATGATGCATTTATAGGACTGTATCCTCTGCACAGTTTAACGTTTTGATTTTTGAAGATGGAATATATGTAAGGTGAAAGGTATGTAATATGCTGAGGTTTTGATAGGTTCTTTTGTATTCAAAGGGTAATGTGTCATTGTTTGAGAACGGACAGAGCACTGTGATTGCAGAAATATGATTATAACCTTTTATGAAAAATTCTTGATTGAAACACGACAAACGGAGGTGAGTATGTATCTTTCATGAACAGGGCATGGTAATTGCAGAAAGAGTGAATGAATTAAACTGAATTGTCTTCATATGGTTGAGACATGTTGTGATCAGATTAGATAGGGTTTTGACAAAGCAAAGGTATGGTTCTTGATTGAAAGATGATGACAGGCAGATTGTGTAGATGATGTTTACTTGATCAGAATATGAAGATTATTAAGGGAGAGAGTATGATTACAGATTGATGCACTGTTTGATAAGTACATGAGGACTGTCATTGAGATTGCATGAATTTAGATCTGTGAAAGGTAAGTGTGAAGTTATATCAAAGCTTGATGACATGATGACGATTACAGAGTTGAATGCTTTATCAGAATGATGTTAAAAGGCTGTGGTTTGAGCAGTGTTTTGAAGTGAAACAGGGTAACCCTCTGTAATCTTTTATTTTCCCTTTTGAAGATTGTCAATGAGACATGGAGTTTTGCCAGTGAAGCATATTGTAGCCAGTGAGGCTCGTTGTTAGCCAGTGAGGCACACAACTTGTATCCTGTAAGCTTTTGACCAATGAAGTCTAATGAAGTTTATGTTCAAAGTGGCTTTTAACCCTTTTAGGGTTTTCCACTCATAAACCTGGTGTTATGTTTGCTCTTTGTGGTTTCTTATATTGTGCTGATTGGATATCTTAGTTCAAGTATTATATTCTGATTTGCATGTTATTTGTGACTCCTTTCACATTCAATATCTATAATGATTGAGGTGTCTCGATGGGTTGCTTTGAATCAGACAAGTGAGTTTAGTATTAAAAATTGATTTGTAAATAGACCACTGATTCACCCCCTCCTCTCAGTGGTCCTATACTCCAACAAGTGGTATCTAAACAGCAAAGTTCCCTACAGAAGTTTAATCAACTTGGGTTGATCTTGGTAGTGGAGTACAATGGCAAAAAGTAAAAGGAACAAAGGAAAAAGAAATACCCAACACAGTGCTAAACAACAAGCACTACCTAAACCAAATACAAGGGATGATGAAGCAATTATAAAGAATGACTTACAAATGGAAGAATATTCATCTCTAGAGCACCTAGGTTTGATGGCACCAATTTTATTTTTTGGAGACTTAGGATGGAATCTTATCTATCTTCCTTGGGATTTGGTGTGTGAACAGCAGTAGAGAAAGGTTTTCCAATATCTTCAACACCTCTTTCTACTACTAATGAGAAGAAGGCTCTTGAATTCAATGCAACAGCCACGGATGCTAATCTTTAGTGGTTTGCCAAATGAGATTATTGCTAAAGTTATGTATTGTAAGGATGCAAAGGAGGTTTGGGACAAGCTAGTTGGTATGCATCAAAGTGATGAGTTGCTGAAAACAACACCCTTGCCAATTGACACAAGATGTGATACATCTGAAAGAGAAGATGTTTTTTGTTGACAAAGAAGAAGACTGCTTTGTGATTGAATATGAACAAGAGTTTGATGAAAATGAATGTGAGATTGATATTGAAGGTGAACTCATTTGTGCCCTTGATGAGATTAAGAAACTCAAAAGGGAGAATCAAAGATTAAAGTTGCAGCTTCAAGAAGAAAAGGAATCCAAAGTCAAGACACTTTCAACTCTTCAAGGTGTAGAAAAACTAATAATAGATTTGAAGGTTCAAGTTGCAGAAGTTAAGAAAATAGAAGAAGTCAATAATCAGCTTAAGGCAAAAGAGGTTGATTGTAAAAAGTATGAATCAGAGATAGTTTCTTTGAGAAATGAATTAGGAAAAGCTTCTTCCAAGTTACACAAGACACTTCAATTTGGAAAGAGCATTGAATGTTTATATGAGATGTTGAGCAAGCAGAAACATCATAAGGATACTACTGGGTTAGGTTTTGAAGAAGGGCAGAGTTCTAAGGTCAGAGAAATACCAAGGAAGAAAATAGATCTAAACTATTATTCTGCTGCTCCTAAGGCTGAAGACAAGAAGACATTAGAAAGTATTCTTGCACAAGCCAACATCAACAAGTTCAAAAGATATTTTCATTCAGAACAGCATCAAAGGTCCAGGTTTGAAAATTCTTTTCATGGTTATTGTTGATCTTTGCAGCGTTGGCCTCCTCTTCCAACTGATCCCCTTATCACATGATAATAAATTAAATAATAGCCTAGGGCTATTTAATTTATATGATATCAATTTATTGAAGAGACACAATAATTGGTTATCATATTTAATTATTGTAATGGCATGAATTAATGAAGAGGCACGATTTGCTAATGAGGCCGACCTCTTGCATGGACGCGATTTCATTTGGAGAGGTGCATCCTTCTATGCTGGGCCGACTTATGTTTTTGAAAGGTCATGTCTCCTTCTATTATATTGTATATATACTTGGCGGAGTCTCATTGTTTCATCATCGAATTAGTCATTCTTCATCTCAAATATGAGTTCTTCATCAAAGGCTGATCAACATAGTAGAAGACTGAGATTTCATCAGCGAATTACTTCATTGTGTTTTTGTGTTGCATCATACTTTGGTACTTATATTTAGGCCTTCATATCGGCCTCTTGTAAGGAGATCATTGTTGTGGTGATTCAATATATAAGTGATATATTATTGCTAGATTTTTTCTTCCTCAAGAGGAGGGTTTTCCCCAGGGAATCTGCTGTGTTATTGTGTTGAATTTTGAATTAATTTTATGTGCTTTACATTTGATCTTTAAAATCTAACATGGTATCAGAGAGGGTTTGAAGGAGATCTTGATCATATTTTGTATTATAGCGATACTCTTTATTCTCTTTCTCATTGTTGATTACCTCTATCTCTTCATCAAGATGGTGAACAGTCTCAAGATCGAGGACAGACTTGAGGGAGCAACAAACTTCACATCTTGGAGATTCAGAATTATGCTCACCTTGGAGGAAAATGAATTGGCAGAGTTCGTGGAGAGCAAAGTTCCCGAGCCTATGGATGAGGAAGAGAAGGTTCAATGTAAAAAGAAAGATACTAAGGCAAAGAAGATGTTAGTTGATTCCGTGAAGGATCATATTGTTCCTATCGTCTCCAAGTTGAAGACAGCAAGAGAGATGTTTAGAACTTTGGAGGAGATGTAAGAAATCAACAACACAAGCTGGGAACTTGCACTAAAGCAACAACTCCATCATGTGAAGATGGCGGAAGGAGAATCTGTCATCACTTACTTCATGAAGATTTCCGAATTGAGAGATCAGCTCTCTACCATTGGTCATATTGTTGATGTCAAGGATTTGACCATGTTGGCTCTTAATAGTCTTCCTTCATCTTGGGAGTCTTACATTCAAGGAATCAATGCAAGATCGAAACTTCCCAAGTTTGATCGTTTGACGGCAGATTGTATTCAAGAAGAGTCTAGGTTGGCTGCGAGAGGTATTGGTTGAATCTCTACAAATGAAGACATTCATGTTCTTTCCGCTCAATCCTCGAAGAAGAAAGGAAAAGGAGAAAAGAAAGGATACTTCAAGAGGAATAGAGATAAAGGATCAGATGATGCTCCCGCATTCAAGAAGAAGTGGGACCTCTCCAAAGTCCAATGTTTTCGTTGTGACAAGTTTGGTCACTATGCAAAGGATTGCCCAACCAGGCCTAATCAGCATGCTTCATTTGTGGATGTGAATGAGATCTCTCCTCAGAAGGATTCTAGGGAATTTCTATTCTAAGTCATGGGCCTGTGTTCAAGCCGTGAAGGTTGTGCACTTATATGAGCGCAAGAGCAGCATATCTTACTATGTCCAGTATTTGCACCCATCAGAATATTTAAAGAGATAAGTATTCTTTGTTTTGTTTGAAATCACCTTTCTAGGCTGAATTTAAGTTACTTCATTATTTGGATCATGTGTGATTAGTAAAGAGAGATCGTGGTTTCTTTTGAATTGTGTTCACTGACTTATGATCCTTTGAATATTCAAAATTATTCTTTGCAAGTTACTTTTCATGCTAGTTGTGAAGATTTATGAGTGTGACTCTGAAATAAAAGAGAACTGCATTTTCGATGATGATTAGTTGGTCACATCGATATCATTCTCTAATGCATGAACTATGACAGAGCCTTGACTCTTGGAGAGGGTTGGTTCTTCATGCTAACTGCATATTGCATTCAAGAAATTTGTAGTTGTGCACATTGTCTTTTGTTGTGCTGAGTTTAGCACTCTCAAGAGGAGTAAAAGATGGAAGAAAGAGTTATTTCAGAATTCAATAAAGATAAGTTCTTTATCCCTTCATTCTGATTTTTTTGATATTTGCTCATGTTTCACTTATAGGTTGATTTCTTTATATTGTTCATAATACTCTTATGTGTTCATGCTATAACTTGTCATAGTAAACCTTGTATGATTCTAATCTTGATATTTCTTTGGATAGTTATAAAGTGTTTGTAATCTCTCTTTAAATCGCTTCTAGGATGGATCGAGGAGCAAGAAGGTGATGAGAGATTGTTTAGTGATGAAATGCTTGACGCGTATTGTGAGGAAGTCATGTCGACCAAAGAAATGATCAAGCGTGAAGTCACAACTTGCAATCATGGGACTGAGTTAGTGGCTAGAGGGAGTTCACTTCCAGGCGTCTTCTGCAATCTTTGAAGCAGGGATCAAGAGGGAGTTTTGTAACTCGCTAAGAAGAAGTGAAGATTACTGTATTGCAAGGCTAGGTGTTAAATCCTTAGAGGATCCCAACTGCTGAGATCAAAATTGCTCAACACTGTAATTTGGATTTGATATTGGTAGCTCTGCAAACCTATTCAAAATAATGTGATATGGGATGAGGTCGAGGAGGACAATCCTAAACTCTCTACAATACCAGAGGTGTGCGTTGGAGAACATTCATCTAAGGCAAGTGTTGCAGGCCATCTTGGACGAAGAGGTCAGAAGGTTGATGCAAGTACTTGAAGTTTCAGAGGAAGCCTACTGAACCTGAAGAAGATGAGATTTGCTATGATGGATTGCAAATCCATGTATACGCCTATGGATTCCACTATGTACAGGCAGTTGATTGGATCATTAATGTATCTAGTCAATACTAGACCAGATATTTGCTAAGCAGTGAATGCACTTAGCCAGTTCATGTGTAAACCAAGGCAAATACATCTAGTTGCAGCGAAGCATATCCTGAGATACTTGCGTGGCACAGTTGGATATGGGTTGAAATATTCTTCAGGGGTGGATTTGAAGTTGCATGGTTATACTGATTATGATTGGGCAGGGTGTGTTACTGATCGGAAGAGCGCTTCTGGATGTTGCTTCAGTTTGGGGTCTGCTATGATATCCTGGTGCAGCAGGAAGCAATCATTTGTAGCATTGAGTACAGCAGAGGCCGAGTATATTGCAGCTTGTGTGGCAACTCGGGAAGCAGTGTGGCTTTGGAAGCTCCTTGCAAGATTTTTTGGGCAATCAATGGAGCCTACTATCATTCATTGTGATAACCAGAGCTGTGTGAAGCTTTTTGTCAACCCTGTATTTCATGACAAAACTAAACATGTTGAGATCAAATACCATTATATCAAATATATGGTATTGAGGAAAACAATTCAATTGAGATATATCAGCACTGATGAGCAGACAACAGTCATTCTCACCAAGCCTCTCTCCAAGATAAAGTTTGTGTATTTTCAAGACCAGCTTGGTATGGTGGAGAATCAAGCCCCAGCTGAGAAGGAGTCTCAGTATTAGTGATCCTCTTTAATGCATTTCTCTTTGAAAGAGATTTGAGGTGCAAGCCCTTGTTAATGCATTTCTCTTTGAGATTTGAGGTGAAAGCCTTTGTTTCCACCCTTTGGAAGAGCCATGGTGGATGTCATGTGTGTGACTCCATGACAACATCATGTGAGAGTCCGTGATTATTTTTCTTGTACTTGTGTTTCACCCTCTGGGAGAGCCATGGTGAACATCACAGTGAGGTGACAACATCACGTTAAGTGATAAGCACTTGTACATACCATACATGGGTGTAGCCATGATGGTTGATATCACGATGAGGTGATATCTTTCTTTTCCACATATGGGTGTAGCCACTGTGTTTGACATCACAATGAGATGATATGTCTTGTGCAGCTGGAAGTGTTCTCCCTAGCTGTGAGGGAGTGTTGATGTTTGCAGCGTCAATCTCCACTTCCAGCCGATCCCCTTATGACATGATAATAAATTAAATAATAGCCTGGGGCTATTTAATTTATATGATATCGATTTATTGAAGAGACACAATCATTGATTATCATATTTAATTATTGTAATGGCACGAATTAATGAAGAGGCACGATTTGCTAATGAGGCCGACCTCTTGCATGGACACGATTTCATTTAAAGAGGCGCATCCTTCTATACTGGGCCAACTTATGGTTTTGAAGGGTCACGTCTCCTTCTATTATATTGTATATATACTTGGTGGAGTCTCATTGTTTCATCATCGAATTAGTCATTCTTCATCTCAAGTGCGAGTTCTTCATCAAAGGCTGATCAACATGGTAGAAGACTGAGATTTCATCAGCGAATTACTTCATTGTGTTTTTGTGTTGCATCATACTTTGGTGGTTATATTTAGGCCTTCATATCGGCCTCTTGTAAGGAGATCATTGTTGTGGTGATTCAATATATAAGTGATATATTGTTGCTGGGTTTTTTCTCCCTCAAGAGGAGGGTGTTCCCAAGGTATCTGTTGTGTTATTGTGTTGAATTTTGAATTAATTTTCTGTGCTTTACATCTGATCTTTAAAATCTAATATTTGTCCTCCATTTTCCGACCAATAGCCTCCAACTGATCTCGGATCTCCTAGATCTTGTTTAGGTGTGTTTGCAAAGTTGTCTTCTCATCCCAAACAGATAGCTGGCACAAAATCTGAAGCACGGAACAGCATACATAACATCGTTTTTAAGGAAAAATGGTAAAACCTTTCCAAAAATCAGAGAGCCCTCCCTAACTACAAAAACCCTAATTAGGGCATACATGAACAAACCCTTAATTTTTGAGGAAAAAATTATAAACCCTCCCATGATTTTTTTTAAGGGAAAAAATATTAAAACCCACAAAAGATTTTTTTAAGGG
>VDFB02283132.1:0-89221 GCA_007258455.2 Sequoia sempervirens | reverse complement strand
GATTGATGTTTTCATTTGATTAAATACCATCTCTTGGTGTGCTGCCGATGGTATATTGAAAGGATTTGATGTGATGGCTTGATTGGTGTTATGTAAAGGGGGAAGCCCTAAACCAAGGAATGATGTTGATATGGGTAATGGTAGTGGAGATGTCTCTTGGCGCAATGACTCAACTATTTTGGTAAGTGTAGCAATTTGATCTCACCAAATTTTATCTTGATTTTGATCTTCACTCCCTTGATATAGTTGATTTGGTTTTTGTTCAAGCAAATTTGGGATGCATACTTGTGGTTTTTGAATGGTATTATGGACAAATTGATTTTGGACATTGTTTTGATTTGGGATGATGTTCAGATTTGGCATGATAGGTTGAAATTGGCTATTGTTGATGTTGGGAATCACATTGCCTTATTTTAGGTAACTTGGATTTTGCATGGTGTTACCTTGAATTGGATCAATATATGGAGTTGTTATCATCGTCTTTGGACTTTGAACAATATTTGAGTTATTCGCAAACATATTTATCCCAAATTTTGTCAGATTCATGTTCATGTTTGGTAAAGTTGTACTTGGTACATTCTCATTTGGCATATATGGATTTGGTGGGATGATGTTGGTCATTTGAAGACTCGTGCATTAATTGTTTGGTGGATAGATTTGTAATGTTGGTCTTGGATTTACCATCAGGAAATGTGTTCCAATCTTTGATTTGGGCGTACTCACACTTGTTGTGCCATTGACATTTGTAGAAGGTAATGATCCCATGTAATGATTGTATAAGTGTGAGTTTTGATAATCAATCGGCATTGTAAGGCTTTAAAAGTTCAATTGATTTGGATTACTCATGATGTATAGATCAAGTTTGTATTCTATTTTCTTCTTGTGTTTTGACCTTGTTGTAAAAGTGACCTATAAGGTTATTAGGACCAATGATGAGATGAAGGATGAAAAAGGGGTGAATGATATGAGTGTTGAATGTTTAGGGACTTTGTATCAATGCTAGACTTAGGGCTTGATTTTGATTTGTTTTGATTTAGGTAGTGAACTTGTAAAACCTAAGATGTTAGATGTTATCTTAAGATGAACTTGTTCAAACGATCGCTAATTCAATTAAATGTATGAGAAATGATGCATTCACATACAATCAATTTAGAAATTATAAACATTGTTTAATCTGTTTCTAACTAATCTTTGTATACATTTATATGCATGGAAATGTCTACTTTCTTTAGATAATATTTGCTTTTTATTGAAATCTTAAATTTTATTTGGTTTTTCATTCAATATCTATACACTTATACTTTCATGAATCATATGTATTTTATTTTAAAAAAAATTGAAAAATAAATTTGAAATTGATTATTTTTTATATATGTACTATTTTATTTACATATTTTTTGGAAAAAGGATAAAATTATATCTATGAAAATAAATTGTGTCTGATTACAATACTATGATTTCTAGACAGTCATAGAATGAAATTACCTCCAAAGTAGAAAAATCCAAAGAAGATTCACATAATACCAATAAACACATAAAATACCAAGCCATAAACTAAACCAAACTTAGAAGAAAGAAATTAAGCTTGTTAATGATAAATAAGCTAACTAATATTTTTTTTATTTTTCCTAGAGAAAAGATACCCACTCAGCGACACCCCTTCTATTAGTCATCTTTGAAGCCCATTTAGCCAAGTAATCAATGACCTTATTCCATTCCCAATTAATACAAAAAAAATAGACATAATTAAATTTGGGAATAAGACTAAGAATGATATCCTTAATTGCAATATCTAAGTTCCATGAAGAAATAGTATTCTTCCAATGTGTCTCACAAATAGGATTCTTCCACCCTAAATCAATTTCTTTTTCAAAGTTGTATATATCTAATCCCTCCATTTGAATATTAATATTATAACCCAAAGAATATGTATAGAAGAAATGAATAATTTCCGTAGTTGTCATGACCAATCCCCAATATTGGATACAACTTGGTTACCTTTGAAGAACCATTAGTATTAATTTTCAAGACAACGAGAGGGGGAGGATTCCATCAACCAATCATATTAACTTTCTTAGTAGTATTCATTCTAATTTTATTCTAAATGATATATCTAATACCTACAAAGATCTAAATGTGTTTGTTTCAACAATTTTCCATTATTTTTTTTTTATCACGGGTCATCCCACAATAATGGGTCCCAAACTTGTGAATTCTTGATTTTTTCCTATAAATAAATATATTTTAGAAAAAATAATGATTTAAGCCTTGAGGGGATCCATCTAAATAGTTTTTATTCAAGAGGGTTAGATAAAACCCCCTTATCCTGTAAACCCTATCTGAGAACCTATGTTCCCTTAAATCATAGCAAATAATGCAGCCTCTTTCATTGAACCTATCAAAATGCTAAACAAAAAATAACTTTTTATTTACATTTTGAGATAACCACTAAAAATCATTTAGAAAGTATGTTTTTGTCAATATGTATCGCTTCATAATAAGCTTCCCAAAACTATAATTTTAAATATTTTAATTTATTATTATATTTTATGTCATTTTGTGTGAATATAAGTTTTTCATCTAATATCAAGGTATTTATTTTACACACGTGAAAAATAGAAAAATAGAGAAAAAGATAGAAAAACATATGTGTGCCCTAGGTATTAATTTCCTTGATTCAAAAAATAAAATAAAAAATAGTTGCATACAAAAAAAGCAATGTGTTACAACATACACCTATGTCTAAATTATAATTACTCTAATTTAAATAGTTAATTAAAAATATGCAACAAAAAATTATGAAAAAATATCCTTTCACTAGATATTGATATTAAAAATATATCTTTTAAAATTATAATCTTATCCTTTCAATAAAAAAATTATTTGTTATCACATATGCATCACTTATTAAAAATCTTGTTTACTATATTTTTTATTAAGTTATGTAAAATAATCAAAATTTATTTCTATTTTTTAAAATATATTTAGAATATAGACATAGATGCTCACATATCACTAGTTTATATCATCTCCAAATTATTAATGGTTTAGTTTCTATAGGTTTCATAAAATGAAACTTTGGTGAAAGATAATGATTTCAATGTCCATCTTTAGACAAAAAGTGGGACATAGTATCATGGGTAGAACCTCATTTATCTTTCCAAATCTAGGGTTTATGTCAATTAGGCTAATTAAATCTGCCTTCTTTACAACAAAAGAACCAATCACTAGCAGATTGGCTCTCCTTTGAGGTAGCTATCCAATTATCAAGCCCTAGTTGGTTTGGGTTCTAATATTAATCCAAAGAGGAATGGTAGATCTAGGTTAATTCATTTATTGGATCTTAGATCTCTTTCCAACTTAATAGAATGTTATGTATTTGTATTAAACCATATAGGTATCAAATTTTCTAAATTTGGAAGTGTATTGTATGCACACCACATGCTTGAAAGAGAATAATAACACAACAATAGGTTAGAGGTATTTTCAAATATTTGGTATATGTTTCAATTAAATTTGGTGAAGTGACTAGGGGAGAGGGGCCCAAATTAGGGTGGAAGCCTATAGTAGGGATGGAAGTAGTCCCATGTGGGCCCCTTAGTAGACTACCTTAATATGCAAATGTAAAAGAGTTTTCACCCACAAAGTCAACAAAGGTACACGTATCACTGTACCGTAAAAATTGTATTATAATCAGAGAATATTTGTCCCATACACAAATAGATATTTGTAGTATTACATGTAGAGAATATTCAAAGCACATCTGACATCACAAACATACAAGTCATATTGCTTGTTATGGGCCCCTCGATTCAAAACAAAAGCCCAAAATATAAAATTAATATAACCCAAGCTCCCCTTTAATGTCACCACTTGCATTTCATCACAACCATGTTTCTCACACTTAGGATGCCACGAGTAGAGCTACGACCCAAGAATTTCCCATCAACAAGTCCAATCCAGTCGAACCCCCATCCCACATGCCCACCAACATAACACTCAAACAATCAACAATCATTCATATGTGTCCCATTTGCCAAATTGAACCTCTCTACTAATGGTTCCTCCTATTTTTCGCACCTACAACCACCAAAACAATGGTGTTAAAGCCACCAAAATCTGTTGTCAAGCAAACAAGGAATTTGCATCATTAATACATACAAACTCAGCAATTGAAGGCATTTGATGAAGAATTCAAATTTGAAATTAAAAAGGTAGGAATTAAAGACTCCACACTATACCAACATTGAACATATAAGGAGAAATTCAAATTCAAAAGTGCATTACTCAATCTCTTGCAATTTCCATTTAGCGTGTCCACTTTCATTATCAGTTATACAATTTTGTCCAAAAATATGAAGATAGTCTAGACGAAGCAACATCAACATCCTGATAAGCTACAAATATTCTACTGCTACAAATTTAGGCTACCTGTGAATGCAAATATTTTGATTGGGATGTCATTTTTTGTCACATTGACTTGTAACTCAATATCTGGGGTTTCAACTTACACTTTATATGAATGTCATGTTATTTCAATTCAAGTTCATGCTTTCACTAGTTTTCCTTTCCTCTATACTCGTCCATTCATGACATTTACCTTGCATTGTGCATTTCAATATTTTGTGTTATTCATTGCATTATGTTTATTGTGCTTTTCATATTTGCTAACTTACACGAAATATGAACTAGGTTTCACTGGTTTAAAATGGTTTTTCATTACTATTAGATTTTTTTTATGAAATATGGAAAGGGTTTGACTGGTTTTCAGCCATGCACTTGTTTTTGTGTGCTCATCATTGCACAAACTTTAAATCTGCAATTTACTTTTTACATTTTTTTTTAATTCCAAAATATGGAAATAGATACAATATATTTGCTTGTTACTAAGAAATATTCATAATGTTTTAATGTTTATCATTTTGAGGGTTTCTACCATGCACTTCCATTTGTGTCTTCCTCACTACATAGACTTTAACTCTGCAATTTTCTTATAATATTCTCTTGTTATTCTGAAATATGAAAATGGTATAACTAGTTTTCATTTCCAAGATATTCTAGCATGTTTATGTATTATTCTATTCTTCCGCATACAGTTATACAAGGAAATGCTTTTTCTCATTGTTACTACCAAACATGGAAATATTTTCACTAGTTCAAAATTACATGGTTTTCTCTTGACAATGCACAAACTTTAGATCTACAATTTTTCTTTAATATTTTGTTTGTTATTCCCAAATATGAAAATGGATCTAATTTTGTTTTGATTTTTGAAGTTATTTTCCATGCAATTATATTATTTTGTCTTTTTTATATATGTATTTGTCTTTCCATACATACATATGCATATTGTGCATGGAAGAGTTCAATAACATAGACATATTTCCATACTTACATATTTCCATACATATATATGGTATGACTGGTTTTCATTTTGAAGATATTCTGCTCTTCCTTCATAATAGTTTTGTCTCAGGAAATGCAACTCTTTATTTCATTGTTACTACTCAAACATTTTTATGGTTTCACCGGGTTCACAATTATAGGTTTTTGCCATGCACTTTGTATTTCTCTTTCACAATGCACAAACTAACTCTACAATTTTCCTTTTAATAGTTGTTTTGTTATCTCTACATATGAAAATGTATTCTCACGTTTGATTTTACTAATATATTCGGCCATGCCAATTATATTAATCTCTTCCTATATATATATTGTGCATGGAAGAACAAAATAATACATAGGCATATTTCCATACATATATATTATATACAGACACACATATATATATATATATATATATATTTGTATATAAATATGTATGTAATTTTTTATGTGATTGTCACTATGAAATTTGTCTTACATATTTATGTTCGGCTCTTCACATTACATTGGTCAGCTCCGCACTCAAGAAATATCCCTTTCTCCTTCAGCTGAGGTTTTCTACCTCACTACACTTGTACCATTGTATTTCCTTTTAACAATGTTTAACCAATGTTTGTTCATGTCTCACTAAACATATTTTCTCCAAGCCATTTCAATTCAAATAATAAAATTGAATAAACTAAGATCAATCATGCATATATTGAATAAAAAAAAATTGTTCATGCACATTAAAGACAATTGCATTAAAAACTATTGATAAAAACCAAGCAAAATAAAGAAAATAAAAACATATTGTTCATACACAATAAAGAAAATTTTATTACAAAAGTGAGACAGTTGCATTACAAACTATTCATAAAAATCAGATCATTGAATTTCAAATTTTCAAGATGCATATTAAATAATTGCAAACTATTCATGCATCACTGTGACTTCAACAGTGTTCAATTTTTTTGTTTTATTTAACTACTCCAAACATCTTTTTTAACATCTACAAGTGCAATCTAAAGGTAAACTAAAGTTGAAAACTAAAACCAAGACTACAAATACACCATCTCATGCAAGGAAAGACATTGTAATAGTCCCCAATGTGCAACAATCGGTTGTAGAAGTAAACACGAATCCATAACCTATTGAGGTTGTCTAGGAGGTTTGTGCACCAACGATTTAGTGGGAAAGAGTATCAGAGGAAAAGGAATGGTCATTAGAGGACATGGATAGGGAACTGGAGGATGTTGAAACAAATGGCATGTTGACGAGAGCTATTGCGAAGAAGTGGAAAATCCCAGCTACAAAACTTAGAAATTGGTTAGGTGACTTGAGCTCTACTTCAAAGAAGGGCCCACCAATAGTCCTGATTGAAGAGGAGGATGGTTTTATTGTGAAGTGGTGCACAAATATGGTAGATATTGGCCACGGGCTTGAGATTACTAATCTCAAGAAAGAGGTTGCTCAGATATGCCAGACTAGACCCAACACTTTCACGGATGGGCTACCTAGAAAATCATGGTGGACTGGATTCAAGAGGCACCATCTAGAATTGACCTTGTGCATAGCTGAAGGTCTTGAAAAAGAAAGGGTGGTAAACCTTAGACCTGATATAGTAGCTAAATTTTATAAAATGCTGACAACAACATATGAAAGTACCAAATACGGTCTTGACAAAATTTGCAACTATGATGAAACATGCATTCAAGCTGGTAGAAATGGAACTATGAGGCTCCTAGCATGTCAAGGAAATAAAAATTTCTCCTACATCATTCCAAAAATTAGAGGATGGCTAACAATTCTATGTTGTGTTAATGCATCTGGCCAAACAATACCTAGTTTCTATCTGTTCAAGGGAAATACAAAAATAGAGAATTATAATGTGAACTATGAACCACGTGCAACTATGGCAACCCAAGTACATGCTTGGATGATGAAGGAGATTTTCTACAAGTGGCTAGAACATTTTTGTTTGTCCATTCTTCGGGGTGTCTTAACTACTAATAGGCACCTGCTGATTTTTGACGGCCATGGAAGTCATGTTGCATTTTCAACTATCCAAAGGGCAAGGGGGTTAGGTATTGACCTCCTTACAATACCTTCTCCTACTTCTCATGTGCTACAGCCTTTGTATGTTAGCATGTTTTTACCATTCAAGCAATATTTCAAATTAGAATGAGCATATTTTCTCACTAAATTCCCCAATATTGATATCAAAAGGGCAGAATTGGCATAGTTAGGTAGCAAGCCATTGAGAAGAGATTTGACTACAACCAACATAAAAGTTTTCTTTAAAAGGATGGTGATATGGCCCCTCAATTTTGATGCTCTCGCAAATGACATGCGTCCCAACAAGACGTATGACATTGCTGACACCGATGATGCTTCTATAGTGCAGAACATCCTTAGTATATTGGGACTTGATGTTTCAACATATGAAGTTTCACAAACATTGTAGACTCCAATAGATAGTCAAGTTCATGAAGGTGCAGAGCAATAACTTGAGGACATGGATAGCCAGCTCACGCAAGAAGACATGGCAGATTTCACATTCCCATCTCCAACACCCACACCTCTAGAACAAATATTGCACTATTATGTAGATTGCAACAATGAAAGTCAGGGTACACCAAACCAAGTGGAGTTTACTAAATCCCAAGTCAATGAAACAATTGAAACAGAAAGTGGATCTTAGATCAGTAACTTCCTTAAGTTGCCAAGTCATAGAGTGAATGGAAGAATGAGAAAGTCTACTAGTGGTGCTCTTCAGGTGAGTTGACAGCCTCAGTTGTTGATTACTAATAGTTACATGACTCTCATAATGGAGCAGGAACAAAGAAAAAAAGAATCAAAAGAATTGAAAAGCAGAAAGAGACAAAAAATTGAGGACAAAAAGAAAACACATATTTTGGCCTTGGAGCAGAAGGAACAAAAGAAAATTGAAATTGAAATTGAGGGCAAGGAAAGAGAGAAGCCAAAATAGTTGCAAAGAAAGGAAAAAGAACAAAAGAAGGAGCAATAGAGGATACAAAAAGAACAAGAGAAGAAGGAAAGGGAGATCAAGGCTGCCCATAGAGCATTGATGTGAGATAGATGCTTCAGCAGTCCTACAACTCCCTTATCTAATAACCATAGTTACTTTCAAGATATAAACAACAATAACATCCCTCTATTTTTTGCAGGCAATGTGTGTTTCAATCCCATCTCATCTCAAGTTAGCTGCACTCAATTTCCAGTTGGCCAAACTTCTTCACCACTAATTCCTTCAAATGTATGTTTCATGCAAACGCAAATCAATTTATGGCAATTCTAAATGCAACAGCAGGAGACAAGAACACATTCCAGATTCTTTCCTTGGAGCATTTGACTAAGTTTGGGAGGGACCAACTAAAACAGTGCCTTCTATCTTGTTTTTTTTTGGGGTTGTAGATGCGGATGCCATTTTCATTGTGTCGCATCTATTTATAAATGTGAACTAAATCTATTTATTATTTTCAACTAAACCTTGGTTGACTTTGCATATTAAGGCGGTCTAGTGTCGGGCCCATTGATGACTATGTCAATACCCTTTTTATGGTTTTCTCATAATCTACATTTCAGAAAAAAATATTGTATGCAAATATTTTGTTTCAATTTTGTTTACCACAATTGCTATGCTTATAACATCTATTCTACATTTTTGAAAAAAATATTCAATGTTGATAATCTTATACAACACTTCATATATGATACAATCTATTTTGATAATTTAACATACTATGGGATAGATATGAGGGGCTTGATTTATATATAGACATGAGACCTTATATATCTTATCAACATATATATGATGCCACATCATCAAATATGATAATATGGGATAGACATGAGGGTCTTGATTTAGATATAGACATGAGACCTTGTGGCATAAATATCAAGTTTAAACATGTATTTTGTATAAAGTTTAAAAGACGGGGGGAATTCTTATAGAAAATTAGGTTACACAAGTGACAACACTTGCATGTGTTGAAGTTGAATTCATTCCTTTTGACACATATCTACATGTGAGGTAACATGATTAATGAAGGCTGACATTTCTTGTGATGTCATGATTCTTCCTAGGACTCAATTCCATGTCATATTAATGTAGAAATTTTAGTGATAGATAAAGTAATTCCAATAATATCAATAAGACTCTTATTGTTTAGATCTCCAATTACATCAATTAGTATGAATTGAAAGTGATGCATCTAAATTAAGAGGTCATTCTCATAGAGATACATAATTTCTATGTACCTATTTTTTCTCTAATAGTGCCTCTATAAATTGTATATCCATCATGGGCTTTTTGATACTACAATTTGCAATTTCATTCAAGAAAGTAACATGACACTTTATATGTTCAATATATATCATTTTAAAGCTAAACATTTATTTTCTAGATTTTTTGATATATCAAGCCCCTCATGTCTATCCCATATTGTGCAATGACAAATACAAAATATTTGTGCCATAGAAAAATTGCCCCTTGTCATTTTCATTGCCTTTTAGTTCTTGTTTCATGGTGTTGGAACTATGTTGCTTTGATTTTATGTTGTGGCATGGCTTGAATATGCTTATTTAGGTACTAAAACTCAAAGAACAACATCTTGTGAAGGTGTTGTGAAGTGTTGTAAGACATTTCTACATTCTTCTAGACTCTATTAATTTCAATTCACCTAAAAAATCACTTTTTTATTCATTATCAAGTCTTATTTTGAAGTGTTGTAAAGTCTTGTAACAATATTTCATGCTTTTCTAGGCATATCTTCACTATTTATCCCTTTTCTATGCTTTATTTAGCCCCTTTGTGCTCTCATATGCTTAATTAAGTGTATTTTTTAGTATTATCCTGAAAAATAATATTAAATACAACATATTTCCTGACACTTGTTTTTAGGTCCTAGGTGGGACCCATTCGCCATGGGTGGCGAATGAGTCCCCCTTGGCCCCAAATTCAAAATATTTTAAATTTCCTTTCAGGGTTTTATTCAAAATCACTTGATGTTGGCTTGTGATGAGGTATGAATGGGTGACTAAGACACAAGTGTGTATAAATATGTGATTTTCACCTTATTTTACATCTCCTCACTCATTCAATCATTTCATCTCATATTTCAAGCATTCAAGCATTCTACAACATCAATTCAAGCACTATTCAAGCACTTTGAAGCAACCATTGACATTACTTTAGATTCACATCATCAAGGGTTTGGTAAGTTAATAGAAATTGCATGTTATTTTATCATTCCTTTGCATTTCATTATTTTATTGAAGGTTTTATTACCAAAAGCAGGGTTTGACCAAGGAAAACCCCTATTCACTAACCTTAAACCATCTTTCCCTATGGCATGTTTGTTTGCAGACCTAGGTATGTAGATTTGACAAGCTTTTTGGTGTTGAAGATTGGTTTACAAGTCAACTAGGTGCTTCAAGTCAACTTAAGTCTATTTCAAGCTTGGAGAAGGTTTTCTATTTTTCTACACTGACTTTGACAACCCGACAAGCTGATTCCTGATCTAGTGTTGTGAGTTGTCTCCTATTTTCAAAAATTTGGGAGAGAACTGATTCACCACCCTATGGTGAATGAGTCCCACCTTAGGACTGGAAATCTAAATTTTTCCAGATTCTGGATCCCGACATACAAAAAATTGTTTCTGACAATTTTTCACCAAGAGGAGAACTAATTCGCCACCCTGGGCAAATGAGTCCCACTATGAAAAATTAGTAATTTCCAACAACATTCAAAACACTCCAAATTCATCACACTTCATCTAGGTGCACTCAGATTCATTTTGTTTCCTTCTACTCTACATAATTTCTTCATTTACTTAGTTGTTTACATATCATAATGTGTTTTCAAACATAGCTTTAATTTCACTTTTGCATTCATTTTCATTCATTTAGATAATTCAATTGCATTCAGTTAACTTCATTTAGGTTAGACAACATAACACATAACATTATTTGAATGAACTAGTTAGCATATTAGGCATAATTCTCTCCTTTTAGGTGAAAAACCCTAGAAGAGTTATAGAAGTCCTAAGAGCCAAAAATCAACGGTTCAATATTCAATGCTGATAATATTATATATCCTTTTGTATATCAGTAGCTCAATTGAAACTTACTTTTAGGTTTT
This sequence comes from Sequoia sempervirens, assembly GCA_007258455.2. Lineage (NCBI taxonomy): Eukaryota > Viridiplantae > Streptophyta > Pinopsida > Cupressales > Cupressaceae > Sequoia > Sequoia sempervirens. The sequence goes on along the minus strand of VDFB02283132.1, from coordinate 77,691 downwards.
ACCTATACAAAAGATAACATTTATGTATGTCTTATATCAAGTATATTTATTTCGGTACATTATAGTTTAGTCTTGATTTGTGAATGGTAGAGATGGATGTGACCTATTTGACCTATATGATTCTATCTATCCCCTATTATTATGTTCATCATTGCACAAACTTTAAATCTGTAATTTTCTTATAACATTTGTTTGTTATCCCCAAATATGAAAATGGTTTGACTGGTTTTCATTTTGAGGATATAAGTAGTGCTTATATGTGCATACATATAAGCATATATATCTATGTGCAAAAGGATGTGAATATGTATGTATGTGCATATGTATTTAGATGTATGTATATGTATTTAGATGTATTTAGACATATTTAGATGTAATATTATTAGTAACATTTAATTAATCCCCTTTCATAGAAAGTCATATTACCATTTTTTTTATTTGGATGAGGGATTTTTTGTGTACACACTCCAAATATATGTTCCTTAAGAGAAAAAATGTAAGGAAAAGTACATGTGACTTTCACTCTATTTGGAAGAGGGTATGGTAGTGGTCCTAGGGTGAAGAATGCCATTGTGACCTCAAGTTTGTATGGGAGGGCTTAAGGGATAACTCCAAGCTTTGGGGTAGCTAATAAACAAATTTTACATTTCCTCTTCAACATGATTTAATATTTTATTTTGAAATGAATATTAGACAGATATGAATGAGTCAAGGGAACTTGATAACTCATATCTATTAATGACATGAAATTAGGACAACATAATCTTATTAGGTGACAATGGATATTTTTATTTGCTAGGGAGGGTTCCAACTATTAATATATAACTAGATCCATGTTGAGCTTAGGGCTGAGAACTTAAGGGTGGCCTTTGCCAACTACAAAGGTAAGTATTACTAAAATGATAGGGAATTTTATTTATCATACCTATGTACTAATCATGTCTATTATATACTAGGTTTCCAAATAATAATTAATTTACATAAATGGACTTTGATTCATTATGAGTTGGGATAGAGGGAATCTAATAAAGATTCAATGCACTACTTGTGTACTAAAAAATTATCCCTATAGCCATAAGATAATTGAATAGTTTAGCAAACACTTTTTTTAGGTAATGTAACTAGATTAATTAGCCATGGTATAAAATGTTCAAATAATTGTTATATCTATATTTTGGTACATTCTTATGTCACAATGTTAAATTGAGATTGGTACAAAAGTTGTCTTCTCTTGCAACACAAGATGGGTGGAGTAAGTACTATATGAGGGCATACATAGAGGGTGTATACACTCCAAGATGTAAATTATTCCTCTCCTTTCAAGCTAATCACTTGTTGGTAAATCCTATAAATATCTTAAGATAATATTTTCAATGCTTTATCTTGATAATAGTTAGGTGTGTATTACACTTATAGATTGTTGAGCTAGAAGGATGGTTTATATCAGAGGTATGTGGGCCTTATGTAAAATAACATGTATACATTGCATGCCCTATGGTAATCTAGAGGCCTATATGGTTTTCATCACTATCATGTTGGCATTAAAGTTAGTGACATGTAGGCAATGGATGCATAGTGATACAGTAGAGGGATAGATTGTTTCCTCTAGTGGAAAAAGGATCTTAAGGCTAGTGGCATGTAGGAAATGGTTGCCAATATCTACCAACATTAGGATTTCCATATTGACATGGTATATCAAGAGTAATAGTTTGTGTTTCATATATGATGTGTTTGTTAAAGAGCCATATTTGGTGCTGATTACAAGTAGTACACAATGCTTGTAATCATCATTTTTGGTGTAGAAGATCGAGGAAAAGGATGGGACCCATAGTGTAGTGCATGATGCACCAACACCCATTTTCTATCTAGTATAGAGTAAAATAGGTAGGTGTAGTCACTCATTATGGATGTGATAGTTACTGACTATTAATATGTTAACCAATGATTATGTACTTCTATAAATAGCCTTAGGTTTTGTGCACATTGTTATATTGGTTCCCTTGTTAGTGATGACATCAAATAGTATATAATTCTTGATTGTCAGCTCATAATAGGCTTATGTGATGGTAAACCAACTAATGGGATGATGCATATAGTATATTGCATCAATTTTCATGGTGTCAATTATTTTTTATGTGAACATGTGATGTAGGTGTGGATCGTTCAACTAGATATATGTGATATATTTTTAATCTAGTCACTATTATATGTGGGATGTGCATATGAGCTATACACTCTTATATTTGTAATGTGTGTATGATCAAGTCATTGTATTGTGATAGCCATACAATATAGTTACTCTTATACTAGTAATTTTGTGTATGAACTAGTCATTATGTAGCTACGATGTGTGTATGAGCTAGAAATTATTGGAGATGTGATGTTTGTATAAATTGGTCAACTTTTATAGAATGAATGCATGCTTGAGCCAATCATTAGGTGAACTTGGGATTATGGAATGATATGACCACTATGTGAATATGTGTATTGATGTATAGTAATGATTGATATTGGTTAGTATGAAATCAACACTTTTTGGTACTTTATTATCATTCTATTGCTAATGGAATAAATTCAAAGTTTATGCTTAATTAATAGTTATGTGATACAAGCGAGATGAAATATCTCATACAAGAGAAGAAGATGAATTCTCTCTATCGTCAATGTATGAACTATGAAGCTTCTAATTTTCCAAAAGAGATATGTATGCAAGGTCATCATGAATGCACCATCAAGATTTAGATTTTGGCCTAGATTTTGGCCTCCAGATAACACTAACACCAAAAGCTAAACATTTTCTAGTGTAAACTTAAGCATTGAGTCGTCACCTTAATGGTGGTGGACTAAGTTGGTAATGGTTGTTAATCAAATTACAAAAAATAAATTAGCATTAGCCGACGAGCAGTCGTTTCCGAAATTAACCAAATTTTATTCAGCACATCATGTTGTTATCCATATGAGGCGAGGAGATTTATTCATGTTATTAATATTATAAAGCTAGCCTTGTTAACTGGAATGTATAATTTTGTATCAAGAGTTTTCCATATAGAAACAAGTTACACTAACAAATACAGCCAACTACAACGAATTAGACGGAACGAGTGACTGACGTCCATTCTATCGTCGTTTTCCAATGCAGAAACACCATAAGTTACCCAGTGCCGATAGCATTGCGGTAAAAAACTGAGGGCTTACGCGACGGTATTTCAACCACTGAAAATCCTTTAGATCGTCCGTTCACGTTGGCAACAGACACGCCAATCATTTCTTTCAAAAGTTCGCTTTGCTGGATTTTTGGTTGAGATTCAAATTCATCTATCGCCATCCACTGAACAAAGCAATTTCATTTTATTTTCTTAATGTTTGACATGTGATATTGAAATTATCCAGCATAAAAAGTAGGGCCTTCTGATCAAATTCATACCTTTGCTGCTGAAATTTCAGTATCTTCTATAACAATGTCGAAAGAAAGGGGTTTCAACATGCACACGAAAAGTAGATCAGATTTTCCAAAAGGAGCATTGTGACCATCCCTGTACTTCATGCATCGACAATTATTAGAAAGCTAAAAGTTAATCGGTCAAACATAGATATTATGAAACGATGTTACAAAACAGTGAGGATATATATGATAATGTTTTCTCTACCTGAACCCAACCACTTTTACAAATTCTGCATCAATCTGTAAAAATTGGAATAAATTTAAATTATAAAAAATGCTTTAAATTATAATACAAAGAAGTGAGAAATCATAACTCGGAGGAAAGAGGTGAGACAAGTGACTTTTACCCCTGTTTCTTCCCTAACTTCTCTTATAGCCCCTTCTTTAATGCCTTCACCCTATCAAGCAGAAATTGGCCGTAAATACTTAGGTGGATGCCTTGTAATTCCATCTAAAGCAAACAATATAATAAATTTATTTACTCTAGGCTTGATATATCTAAATTAAAAACTGATACCTGGTTAATCCTTCCTGTGGGCATTTTCCAAAACCCTGAGTCTTTGTAAGGTCCACACTTTTCCTGAACTACGAGAACCTACATTGGCATTGCCATGACAAGTTATGTATAAGATTTATCAATTCAATTTAATGGTTGGACAGCGGTACGCTGACCACAATTAACGGGGTGAATAAGTCTTTTTATAAACAACTATATGACAAACAGATCTAGGATTTCGTCAGCATTTTGTGTTATATTTTTAACCTTTGTTGGATTTGATCGTGTTTCAAAATAACTTTAATACGTAGTCAATATACTAATTAATTTTTGTTCCATGAACATAACTTGTAAGAACAGAAATCCCACCTCAAACACAATCACTTGAAATAGTTAATATTTATTTACAATTACATATTGGTATGTTTAATAGTGCTGTTAAATGCATGGTTACCTCTTCCTTGTCGTTCACTACAAAAGCTGCGATTCCCACTTGATGTGAAGCATTATCAGGGATAGTAGAAAGAGTTTGAGGGATCCAACACACTAACATCACATATGATGGTTCTGCATGGTGGTACCGAAATCCCTCCTGCAACTCGCCACATAGGATACAAATTTAAAAATTTACGAAAACTTACATGACAAGCTGATTTTACAACAAAGGGTTTGCAGCATAAAAGATCAATGGTGGTAGAAGTTTAATGAAAAGCTAACCTCAATCGCAACGGGAACTAGTTTGGCCTGTTCCTTGGGCACTTTAATCCACACCGCCTTCTTCCCCTTCATAGCTAACAAGTATGAATTAAAGCTACTATTTATTGTATTTTACATTTATTGACGGATTTGTGTTCAAGTTAACAGAGAGCTGACCTGGTGTGCCCATTGAGAAAGTGATGCCTTCAGCGAAGATGCAAAACAACAAACATCGTTGTGCATTTCTTCTATCTCAACCTGTACACCATCATACATGTCTTCTCCGGCTTTCAGCAGTTCACATACTTCTCCAGATAGCTCATTTAAAACTGTTTCAGCGTTAGTGCTGACAACGTCATTGGTAGCGAAAACCTCGTGAGTTGGGAACGCCATTGTGCATCGTAAACTATTAAGCGCCAAGCAGTGGCCTAAAAATAAATAAAAATATTGTTCAACTTTCAACAAATAGAAACTAAAACAAACAACAATAGTTCGGGAGCCAATTCTTACCTTTTTTATTGCAGGTGTAGGCGATATTGAAGTTGGCTTCTTCCTGAGCGTGTACAAGAAAAGGAGTGACTTAATAAAGCACTGGAATAATAATATGTGGTACATGAGGGAAATGTATATATATGACAGTGATAAGGGTGAGAAAACTGGAAAATTGAGTCTCAGGTGTGAAGGAATGATGAAAGGTGAAATATTAAATAATTATTATTTGTATTTAAAAAAGGTGTACTAGTTATACTAAAAGACAATTATATATAAATTAATATGTTAGAGAGGATAATTGAATTTGTGCATAGAAGAAAATAGTTGACAAAAAGACAAAAAGATAAGGTCAAATTAACACAAATTAGACTAGTTATCAAATATATATGTAGGGAGGCATACCCTTAAAATAAATAAAGTTTCACTTTATATAAATTCTTCTTTGAGACCATAGGTTAAAACTCAAGAACATACTCAAACATGAAAATTATTACAAGTCTAAAAGTAGTATGAAAGAAAATAGGAGCTAAAGAAAAGGAATATTGTTCGCACAACTTCTTATTTGTATCAGAAAAAGAAATACCTAACACTCTCCCTATTTTGGGAATCTCATATGACAAAAATAATTATTGTATATACTAGAAAATGAAATACCCAAGATTCCCAAAAATAATTATTGTATATACTAGAAAATGAAATACCCAACGCCCTTTCTAATTTGGCAATATGATATGCCCAATATATTTTTTCTTTATACTAGAAAATAGAATACCTGACACACTTCCTAATTTAGCAATTTCATATGGTTAAAAAAGGACCATGATGATTTCTTCTTTTGGTTCATGTCTTCATATGAAATCACTTAATATTTTATTTGAATTGTTGTAACTAATAGTTAGTGTAAATTCATGTGAAATTGGTGGGAGTGGCATTGCTAGAACTTTAAAGCAAATGTGGGATTGTAACTATTCCTTCTTAAATGATACCTAAACATTAGATGATGAATACAACTACTCCTTGACCATAAATAATACTCTATTGCTAAATCGTCCTCTTTCTCTTTCCAAGCTTCTTGTAGCCCTAGACACAATTTTAGTGGTCATTTTCCATCAAAAATTGTCGTCTCTTCTCATTTCATGTCCAACCTTCTATTGTACTTATCAATAAACTATCAAGTTAAGAAAAAAATAGCCATAGTTCATTCCTCCTTCATACAATATATTTACACTTCTATTTGTTTCTTTGGTGAATAAATATATGATCTTCTTCTCATTTTTCATCAATTAAACTATTTTCAAGACATCTCTCTAGCTGCTATTTATTTTTGTTATCTAAAATCAATGAATTCATCACATGTGAGGCCCCCTATGATATCTATCTTTGTTGTAGCTTCGTTGCTTCATCTCTAACATGGAATACTTCCATTGTTATGAAATCTTTGGCTTCCTTGCATTATATCCCTCTTTAATGTAATCATCAAAAAAATCTCCTTCTTTAAGATATCACAACTCAAATTTTCCATTCTATTCATTTTTATTTTCTTAATCCCATTCATATGGATTTTCAATTTCAAAAAAATTGAAATCATTTTTAAAATTCTTCCATTCATAATAAGAGTTAGTGGAGTTGACCTTTCCTTATTATACATCATTAAAATCATTTTTAAAATTATTCCATTCATAATAAGACTTAGTGGAGTTGACCTTTCCTTATTATATAAGTTATGATAGTCTTCAAACTCTTCTCCTATTACATTACAATTTTCAATATTTATCCTTCCTCAAGATAGAACAACTCAAAAATTTCCATTCTATTCATTATTTTTATCTTCAGCCCATTCATATAGTTTTTCAATATCAAAATAATTGAAAATAATTTTTAAACTTTTTCCATTCACTAATAAGAGTTAAGATATTTGATCTTTCTTTTTTTTTTCTTAAAAGTTAATTTACTTTGAATTTATAGAACCATTCCATTTTCTTTTCATTCTCACAAAATTCCAAGGCCTTTCTTACAACTTCCTTTTTATTTCCTTTATTATTATTACATTTCTCAAACTACTTTAATACTCAACATACCTTTTCCAAATTAAACTCTATTTTTTGTAATTTCTTTGGCTAGCCCCCTTTCTTTCCTTCCTACATCTTAAAAGTTAATTTACTTGGAATTTATAGAACCATTCCATTTTCTTTTCATTCTCACAACATTCCAAGGCCTTTCTTACAACTACCTTTCTTACAACTTCCTTTTTATTTGCTTTATTATTATTACATTTCTCATACTACTTTAATACTCAACATACCTTCTCCAAATTAAACTCTATTTTTTTGTAATTTCTTTGGCTAGCCCCCTTTCTTTCCTTCCTACATCTTTGTATTATTTACCTTCTAGTTTATTTATTTTTCTTTTTACATTATTACACAAATCCATGTTTATTTAACTATAACCATTAATACCTTTTAAACTATCCAAATATTCTAAAAAATGCTCCATTCGTAGTCTCTTAAGATGATTTGATATCAGACTGATGTAGACACTTCTCTAAAATAAAATATTAAAATGTAATACAATACCCTATTCCACTAAAATAAAATATTAAAATATAATACAATACCTTATTCCAAATATTATTAGTCATGAATAAATAATATAAAAAATAGTGAGAGATAATGAAAAAATAAATGTCATTCATGCAACATGAATATAAAAAGAACGAATAACCATCACCTTGCCTAATTTGGAAGTCACATACAACAATCAAAAGATCATTACCTATTTCCACTTCGAATTACTAATTCCTCCTTTCAATACTTCCTCTCGTTATGTCTACGTTTTTCATTTTATTATAAATATTCCGTCACCCTATATGTAACTTTTTCATTTTCTTATAAGGATTCCCAATAGAGGTAATCACCAAGAAAATTTTAATACACTCTTCGAATAGATAAGAATTTTTTACATATGTAACTTTTGGTCAAAGAAAAATCTCAAGTAAATATAGGATTGAAACTACTCCCACTTAAATGAGAGCCCATGTCAGAGGATGAAGGCATTTGCTATAGGTGGGGAATTTATCTCTTCCAAGTAACTATTGTTGACTATTCAATTAGCCCTTGATGCACTAGAGGGGAATCGAGGAACTATTTACGTCATGGTCACTACAAAGTTATTAAAAATATATATATATATATATATATATATATATATATATATATATATATATATTAAATTGTTAATTTCATCATTACATATTTATTAAAGATATATATTTTTAAATTGTTAATTATATAGTGCACTTAGTTGGATTAACATTTATTAACTATAAAATGTATTTATACTTTAAAGTTTAATAAAGCCTTGTGTTTTTATTAAATAGCTTTTTCTAGAAATTAGAGCTTTTGGTATGTAGATAGGGTCTTAGCAAAATTGTGAATAGATTAAAAAAGAGAGCATATATGTTTCAATTGTAAATTGATGGAATCTTCACAATATAAAATTTAAAAAGAATATATAATAAAATGAGATATAAATGATAGAAGGTAAATCAATGGGTATGAAGCTAAATATTTAGCTTTATAGAAGCTTAGGATAGTTAGAAGAAACTAAAGTGAATGTCTTATATTTTTAAGAATAGTGCAACTTCCTCATACTAGAGATTTTGTCATAGAAAGCAATAAAAATCGATTCATGACTCTTTAGAAATTGATACTATATTAGAAAATGAAATATAAATAATTAAATTTATTTTACAGAATAAAATGTAATTAATACTATTAATATGCTCCATCTCACTTTTTCATTTCAGAAACTTGATAACCCCTCCTAATTTGCACTTGGATAGCTGCAAATGCTAAATTGAAAATGTACCTCAAAATTGAGTCCCCCGACCTTGTTTTTAGAAAGTTCATTCTAAACTACATTCGATATGAATAACCTTCATTCGATATGAATAAACTTCATTCTCGTTGATCTAGAACATGATTGCGCTACATGAGCATAACATCAAAGTCTTCTATTCAACACCTTTCCCAATTTCTTACATATTGTTTTCGATTGAATAAAAGATTTGTCAAACTAACTTGAAAGTTTTTACATAAATACTTTGTTAAACCAAATTAAAATACTATTATCGATGAATTGAAAAAGCCCTTAAGACATGAATTGAGAGACTTAGATTTCTCGTGGTGTTGAAAAATGTTAACAAAAAATGTATCTTGCAATTCTATACAAAATTAATTTCAAAAATAATGTATAAGCAGGAATGAAGTTGCAACAATCTAAATGTTACAATATGTAATAAGAACAAGGTAAATAACAAGCATACTTAATGAAAACAGACACTTTTTCAAAAGGCATTGACAAATTGCATGTGTTAACAATAGATGTACCTTTAATGAATAGTTTATTCATTGCAGAAATTTGAACCCCTTCAGAAAATTGAGAAATAAACATCTGTTTGGTTTTTGCAAGGTCGACATACCTGGTAAACTGCAAATCAGGGGAGATTACCCAATTTCATTGTTATCAGCTTTCGCTGCTTAAAACCTACAGAAATCCGGATCCACGCCATCATAAAAGAGAGAACAATCATACATATCGCACAACACAACCCTCCTACAGGCAAATAAATTGTTTATATTATTATGGTGTGTCCTGCTGCAGGTGCACCAGTGAAACACAACATTGATAAGAAAATAATTACAGACAGTAAAGAGAACAACAAACACGATTATTTTACAACGTCATTTGATGAACCGTGCCTGCTTCGCTATGACTCCCTTTCAGATTTCACGGATCTGAAACAGAGGCAAAATTTCAAGGCAATCGATGATCTCTACTCAGTGTTGATAACATCGAATTTGAAGCCTTGAACACTCCAAACGCCACATCACACATAAAAACTACGTGTCCACAGAAATCGAAACAGATGTGAAACAGACACTGCAGAAATCACATGTCAAACAAGGAATCAACAGTCCTGAACGAGGGCATCAAAAGCCGTGAGCCTAAAATATAAAGAGAATTATGGGAAAAACAAACGGTTACGATTAGACCTAGAAGATGTCATTGGCATCTATTGCGGTCAGTTTGACGCGTCATTAGCCTGCTTGTTTTTTTTCAAGCTGTCTGTGCAAACATGTCACATGTGGCAATGAATTGGGATAAAAAGACACGAAGCATCCACCGGCGAAAGACATTATTGGTTTCATATGATTTTCGCCATCTGGTTTACAGGCATGAAAGAATTTCCTGATAGAAAATATGCTACAAGTATGACCTATCGGCTAAAATTCCAAGAACGCGTAAAGCGTTTAACATTGTTGGGAAGGTTGGTAATATCACGGAAAGTATGTCGATACTTGTTATTAACGAAGCAGTAGCAACATGCAAGCTGCTATGGGTATTTCCTCCAGCTTTTGTAGGTTTCGATATTAATACATAAAAGCGATTGATTATCCGATAACGAAAAATTTCAACCTTGGAGCTGAACGAACTTCAAATTTTCCAACAGTTATTGGTGTCAGTGTCTAACCGCTGCAAAGGTTCTCTTCACTCTCCTCGAACTTGCCGCAATATTTTGGAGTGTTAGTTCCCAACGGGGCCTAATATTCATTTTGAATAAATTTCATTTTAAATAAGGCGGTGGTCAATTTAAAAAATATATACTAGCAGTTGCACAATATTCAATGAGCAACAGAATAGCCGATAGGCACAAACCGATTAATTACTTTTTTCCACTACTTTTTCCCATAAAGTAGCACATCCACTCCTAACACCACCTAGTTTAGATACCTACAACTGTCTATAATGTCAAGCTCAAACTCACTCCTATTTTTTTTCCCTTGCCATCATGTATTCGTGCAACACATGTATGTTTAGCGGATAAACTTGTTCATAATATTACTTAACGATTCATGTTGAAAGGGGTGTTTGTGATAAGCCACGCCACAAGAGACTATTGTTGTCGATCAACTGTATGAGAGTATCTTGATCTATTCACAATTCATAACCAAATTTAGATTCTTTGTTAACAAGAAAGAATTCAATCCTTATTCCACTTCTACAAATTGCTCAAACACAAAGCTATTTTTTTCCAATAAAGTTGGACATCCCTACTAACATGGGCTAGATACTTGTAGCTCTCTATGTAACATCTTGCTCAGACTCACAGACTTTTAAATTTTCCAAACACACAATTAATTTTTTTGGCAATGAAGGCCTACAACCCTTGATGACGAATCCATTAATATGAATTGTTCAACATTTTTTATTAAGTGAAGATTGTACCAAATAAATACAACCCCACAAAAGCCCTTCTCACTTCACTAAAAAAAAAACATCAAAAATAAAAGATAAATATGGTATGTAAGTAACAATGAAAGAGATTTGAATCATTCAAAGAGCTTAGTTGCTAATATATCAGATATCTTCAATTTCCCTCCAGGTTGAATTCCTATACCTTCAATCCCATCTCTTCATGTGTGCCACACTTGCATACTTCTTAGTGTTGCTCTCTCTTTTTTATTGCACCATTTTGTACCATTCTCTAATGTTGATTTTTCTCTCCCTATTCTCTCCTTCACCTCCCACGCAACCTCTCCACGTGGTTTCCTAGCTTGGTTATCATCACACAGATGTTTCCTTGCTTTCAATATAAAGGCCACTTGTTTCAACAATATCTCTATATAATTCAACACAACAAATGGGTACTTGTGCAGTCTGTTGTAGGTTTAATTTAGCTTATATTTGCCTATAGTTTCTGGTGTTTCTATTTGTGAGTGAGGGCAAGATGGAGATACCGTCATGGGACAATAGAGATTTCGTGCTGTTCCTAATCTAGAGGGTAAGATGCATGGTTTCAGTGAGCTTTTTTTTTCTTGAAAAATCTGTACAGAGCCGTTTATTTTTTTGTGCTTGAAATTGTCTTATTTTATCAATTCATTTACTTTCCTAAGAAATAGTAAAATAATACCTAGATTTTGTGTATTCTCAAAGCTTTCTAGATGTAGAAAATATGATGAGGCCAACGTCCACTTCACACAAAATAGAAAGCCTATGGTTTCTTGAGAAAACCCCTCCACTTGCAGAAGGTCACATGCCTGGTTGTGGCCGTCTCAAAGCCTAGTGACAACCCCAAAAAGACTCACAATCTGAAAATAATTAGACAATCGCACTAGAGGGGTAGTATACTTGTCCTTTCAAGATTACAAGACTAGTTATACATAAAAAGCCAGGTTAAAAGGTCGGCGTTCTTTCAGGAGCTCCTATTTCAGAACGTGGAAGGTGCAGATGTATTCCACAGAACTGCGTACATTCCAGAGAGATTATGTAGGGAAGGGCTTATCTAATTACTTGGGGAAGGGTTTATCTGTGAGCGCCTTGGTTTTGGAATGGTTTGTCATGTAGTTGTCCCTGAAATCCTTGTTTCCATTAATTTATAGACTTTTAATAGATTTGGCGACCACCAAGTATTCACAACACATGAATTCCATTGTAAGAGCTTCTGCTAAATTAATTACAGAAACTCGGCCTCTTCCATGTAAAGCGCTTTGCCTTGGACTAACATGAGAATGATGGTTGGTGAATATATGATAAATTATATACCTAACAATTTCCCTGGCACTGTAGTCAGCGCTTAAATTTCGGTCGACCTTGCCTGTCAACGATTTTTTAAATGATGGTTATCTATTCAAAGGTGCCATTAAAACATTATTATGATATACCTTAGTGTAAGTAAAATTATTTATAAATCAAATATATATATCATTATATTTCTATATAAATTTGAACAGTCTATCCAAAATCTCTCCTTTCATCTAATACTATCTTCTTAAACCTCTAAATACAGTCATACGGCCATACGGCCATCAAATTTAAGCCCTGACTGTAGTGTTGTTAAGTACCTGCATTGGGCGGCAGGCTGTGGATCCGGCCAAAGAAGATTTCGGCGAAAGTCTTGGGGAACCCCACCGGGGATTTCCGGCATCAGACTGCTGGAAATTCCGGTGGGGGAACTCCCCACGTAAATAGCCTATCGGGTAATTAAAAAAGCAAGTATTGAAAATTATGAATAGCCTATCGGTTAATTAAAAAAGCAAGTATTGAAAATTATGGTGTCTCAATCTTGACATTCTCCATTTATTTATTTATTATTTTTTTAATTTTTTAAAATCAAAATATTTTAATTTTGAGTTGGTTCTTTTGTCATATAATATCTAGAAAAATAAGTTATTGGTTAGAAAGAGATACTCATATAAGAATTTAATATGAAAAATTTATTTGTAAATATATTATGATAGATTTTATAACAATTGAGAGGGTTACAAATAGAAGAGACCATTTTGGAAGTGAGAATTTTGTTGAATGGCGGAGGTGACACAAGTTGAGTTTGTCTTTTATATTGATTTTGATGGTGAATCCCAATGCCCAGAGGGGGTAGACGAGGTGAGAAGTTTCTCTTCGTCCGTGTTTGGGGATCGCATCTTTTGGATTCTCAGATCCATAGCCTTGGTTGATAAGGGGATCTCACAGGAAAAAATATGCAATTTGTCCAAAAAGTGTTCATTCCAGAATTGCAAAAATCTTATGGATATGATAATAATTTAATGTAAGATAAAATTTAGAAAATCAAAATTTAATAGAAATAAAATTATTTAGTTGATTATAAAGGTTAATGGATAGTTTATTTATAATTTTTAAATTATAATTCGATTTTTTTTGTTTTTTCTTTTGGTGTAAAAAACAAAGCAATCAATCAAGTTGTTCTTAAATTTTTATTAAGATTAATTTTGTATCATAAATTGGACTTCGATAAAATAAAAACATCACAAAATTGATCTGTATTTTGTGAAAAAAAAGGCAAATAAACATAACGAGAATGATATTTCTCTGCGTCTTATTAAAACCGCCCATCAACAAATTGCTCCACTGATAGAGCTTTCTTTCATATCACGAGAATGATATATCTCTCGTCTTATTGAAAGCCTCGTCAAGAAATTGCTTGACTGATAGAATTAAGCGTCAAATTTACGGACAGACATCTATTCTAACTCCGCTTCCAATATCTAAACACGATAGATTATTCAGTATCGATGACACTGCAGTAAAAAGCAGATGGTTTGCGTGAATTAGACGGCATCTCAATGCCTGAGAATCCTTTGCATCGTCCGCCCATGGTGGCAACACACACACCAATCATATCTTTTAGAAGTTTGCTTTGCTGATTTTTAGGTTAAGATGCAAATTCTTCCATCGCCATCCACTGAACAAAATGAATTTTATCACCACTTAATGATATTGAAACTATGAAGAAGGCGAGGCAAAGGAAATTTACAGGGGAAAAATATATATTTTCTTCAACACAGAGCTACTGCTCGTAATTTTCTATTTCTTCACATTCACATTTCTCTATCAAAAATAATTACATATACAAAATACATATAGGTAAAAATCACGTGAATATAATTTTCCACGGATGAGGAGGCCCGACAAAAATTTATTACAAAGATACCTAACTAACTTTTTCCTGTCAACACGCATTTAATAAAACGTCCTTTACATCAATATAAAACTTAAATATTAAAATTTTTGTACTCCCAAATTTCCTCGCGGTGGCAGCTTAATACATGGTTCCCCGCGGTATCGCAATGGGTAAAACCCATATTGCGATATCGCGGGCAGCAGTTAGTTGACGGCGCGGTAAACGGCGGTAAACTGCAGGCGGTTAGGATAAAACAAAATATTACGTAAGTTTCCCGCGGTATCGCGATGGCTAAAATATTTATGCGATATTGTGGGCAGCGGCTGGTGGAGACGGTTGCAGTTAGGGTTTAAATTCCAACACTCCCCCTTAAACATAACTGCACTATCCACCATGCCCAATCTGTTTCTTTGAAAAATGAAATTATCTCTTCCCAGTGCCTTTGTGAAAATATCTGCACTTTGCTCTTCTGATCTGCAAAACTCTAAAAATATGTCACCATTGTTAATTAATTCCCTGATGAAATGATACCTAGTATCAATATGCTTGCTTCTCTTATGAAAGACTAGATTTTTTGAGAGAGCTATGGCTGAATTGTTATCACAGTAAATTTTTGTTGCCTCCATTTGTTCATTTTGCAATTCTTTCAAAATTCTTCTCATCCAGACTGCCCACATACAGACTTTGTGGTCACATATTCCTTCACCGATGAAAGACAAACTATCGTCGCTTCTTTGAAGACCAATATGAGACAACCTACCTCAAAATTAAATACATAACCGTGACTTTTCTCATTACACGTCACAAACATTTACCATCGTATATATCCCATGAGTTTGAACCATCCTAACTTGAATACTTGATGCCAAAATTTCTTTGTCTTAATCTACATACCTTAAAATTCTTCCCGTGCCTTTCTATCGGGTGAATTTTGATTTACTTCAATGCCCAAAAAATACTTCATCAGACCTAAGTTTGTCATTTCAAATTCTTTCTTCATGTCTGCCTTGAACAGATCAATTGACAAATTGCCAGTGAAAATTAAATCATCAACGTATAAGCATACTATCAGTATTTCACCTTCTTCATTCATTTTTGTATATAGTGTGGGCTCACTACTACATCTATTAAATCCATTCAGCAAAAGATAACTATCTATTCTGTTGTACCAAGCTCTTGGGGCTTGTTTCAATCCATACAGTGCCTTTTTCAATTTGTAAACTTTGTCTTCTTGACCTAGAATTTCATACCCAGGTGGCTGATCCACATAAACTTCTTCTTCTAAATAACCATTTAAAAAAGCTGACTTTACATCCATTTGAGATACATACCACTTATTCTGAGCTGCTAATGCTAAAATCATCCTTATAGTATCCAATCGTGCTACAGGTGCAAATGTCTCATTGTAATCAATTCTAGGCTGTTGTGAATAGCCCTTTACAACCAATCTTGCTTTAAGCTTCTGAACTTCATCTTTTTCATTCAATTTAGTTTTATAAACCCATTTCACTCTAATGACATCTTTGTTTTTTGAAAGACTGACTAGATCCCATGTCTGATTCTTTTCAATTGCTTCAATCTCTTCATCCATAGCACTTACCCATTTATCATCTTTGACTGCATCTTCAAAATGAACTCGATCTTCTATTTGAGAATAAAATGCACAAAGAGAAATCTGATCTGAATTATTCTCACCTTCATTTTGCTCATATATATCTCTTATGCTTCTGATTTTCTATCTTCTCAGACTTGCCAATGTAGGATTTGACATATCACTTGAACTTGTGGAATGTGGACCCGATGGTCCTGTTGTAGATGGTGTTTGTTGTCCTCTTGTTGGACTGCTTCCTTAAATGATTGAGGTTGTTCTTACAGTCGATGCTTGTGTCACTTGTGGACTACTTTGTTGAGCTTGAATGGGAGTGGTAGGAGTCACAATAGCTGGAACATTTGTTGTTGCTGGAACTTCATTCTCCTCTTGAGGTATACTAGCTGAGATATTTACTGTCTTCTCTATGCTTCCATCCCATGCTTCATCTTCTACAAATTGTACATCTCTGCTGATTATAACTTTCTTTGTTATTGGATTATAGAGCTTATAAGCTTTGGATTCTTCACTGTAGCCAACAAATATACATTTTTCTCCTTTGTTATCTAGCTTCCTTCTCAATTCATCAGGCACATGTGCATATGCTACACATCCAAATACTCTCATGTGAGTAACACTGTTTTCTTCTTGTCCATGCTTCTTTAGGTACCATATTCATGACACTTTTCGTTGGACACCTATTCATTATATAGGCTGCACAAGATATTGCTTCTGCCCAATATTCATTTGACAAATGTTTGGCTTTCAACATACTTCTAGCCATTTCCATGATTGTTCTGTTTTTCCTTTCAGCTACTCCATTTTGTTGAGGTGTGTATCTAGTTGTGAACTGCTTGTGAATTCCATGATCTTTGCAAAAATTAAAAAATTCTCTTGAAATATATTCACCACCTCTATCTGTTCTCAACACTTTGATATAATAACCACTTTATTTTTCAACCAAATTCTTGAACTGACGAAACAGATCAAACACTTCATTTTTCTACTTTAGAAAATAAACCCATGTTTTTCTTGAATAATCATCAATGAATGTCAGAAAATAAAAACTACCACCTATTGAAGGTGTTTGCATAGGTCCACACAAATCTAAATGTATAATTTCCAAAGGGGTTTTTGCTCTAGTTGACTTTCCTGCAGGAAATGATTCTCTATGTTGTTTTCCTAAAATGCACCCTTCACATACTCTTTCTGGTTTTTCTATTAAAGGTGTCCTTTTTGACCATGCCTTCCTATGAAGTAAATTTAAACCAAAGTTGAGATGCCCAAATCTTAAAATATAAACAGCCATCTTTTATCTCAGCTTGAAAGATTGTTTGCACTACTGCTGTAGTTTCTTCTCTACTCACTTGTGAATTCATTAAGTGTTGTGCTTGAGCATAATTTATATTCAAATCTGGCCTTATCTTTAAGGGAAACATTCTGTTGTTTGTCATTCTGACTTTTGCAATAAGTTGGTTGCTTGGGTATTTGTCTAAAATTGTGCATAGACCATTCTTGAATGTTACTCTATACCCTTTTTGAACTAGTTGCCCTACACTCATTAAGTTATGTTTCAGACCAGGCACAAAATACACATCTGAAATATACTTTTTCTCCCCCTGCTTAGTTAGAATATTGACATCTCCTTTTCCTTTGACTAACACTTTGTTGTCATTACCCAATGTAACATCAGACTTTACATTCTCATTTAAACTTGAAAACATTTCTAGATTCCCTGTCATATGATTGCTACAGCCTGAATCTAAAAACCATACATCTTTTTCATTTGTTTGAGCAACATTACAAGCTAAAAACATTGTGCTCTTATCTGAATTCTAATTTTGACCTTCTCTTGAAAAATTTGCATTTTGTCTATTATTATCATACTGCTTCTTTCTACACTCATTCATATAATGCCCATATTTTTTACAGTAGTGACATTGGACTTGAGATTTATCATACCTTTGATTTTGTGACTAATTTTGTGTTGGGTTTTGGCTTGAGCCTTGATTGCTGCCTCTTCCACTTGAACTTGATAGACTGTATCTTTCACCTCTATAAGAGTTTCTTCCTCTTCCTCTTGATCTACCTCTGCCTCTTCCTTGACTAACTGAAGCCTTAGTTTTGAAAGCATGCTCCAATGATGTATCTGCTGACCTTTTCAACCTATGTTCATGAGAAATTAGAGATGCATATAGCTCATCAACTGAGAACTGTGAGAGATTCTTTGTCTCCTCTATAGCAACTACAACCGGTAGAAATTTTGTGGGCAAACTCCTTAAAATCTTTTCAACAACTCTGGTATCTTCCAAATTCTCTCCATGAGACCTAATTTGATTAACCACCCCAATGACTTGGGTGTAGAATGAATCTACAGATTCATTGTCCTTCATACATATTATTTCAAAATCTCTTCTCAGCATTTGTAGCTTTGCTGTTTTAACTTTTTCCATGCCTTGATAGGCTGTTTGAAGTATGTCCCATGCTTGTTTGGACTTTGTTGCTGCTGAAATCCTTGGAAAAATGCTCTCATGTACAGCTTGAAACAGATAAAATAAAGCCTTTGAATCTTTCTTCCTTGTGTCCTTCAATAAGTCTTTCTCTGCTTGTGTTAAAGCATTGTATGCTACTGCATCTGCTGGCTCTGCAAATCCATTCTCTACTAAATCCCATATATCCTATGAGCTAAATAGTGCTTTCATTGTAATTGACCAAGATCATAATTCTTCCCATTAAACTTGAATTTGTGGGTTTCAGGTCAAGCTTGTGCTTGTTGCCATTTTTGAAATTTACCCAGATAATCTACTTTGATAAAATGAACTTTGATAATCGAACCTGCTCTGATACCACGTGAAGGCCAGAGGCAGAGGAAATTCACACACAGTAAAAATTAAAACATAAAAATATTTTTCAACACACAGAGCTGCTGCTCGTAAAATTTTTCACCTGCTCACATTCACATTAACTGTCTTAAAACATAAAATTACATATGCATATACATATAGGTAAAAATCACATGAAAGAATTTCACGGAAGAGAGGGCCCGACATAAAAATTTATTACAACTACCTAACTACCTTTTCCCGGTCAAAACGCATTTAATAAAATGCCCTTACAATAATATTATAACATAAATATTAATTCTTTCGTATCCCGATATTTCCTTTGGCGGTGGCGGCTATCTCCATAGTTCCCCGCGGTATCGCAATGGGTAAAACCCATATTGCGATATTAAGGGCAAATAATAGTTGAAAGCCCGGTAAATTTCGCGGCTAAGAAGATAAAACTAACTTTTACGGAAGTCTCCGCGATCGCTGATGATTATTTTTATTGATTGTGATATTAAGCAATGGTCGGGGTGACGCCAACAATTAGGTTAGCCTTCCAATAACTATGAAGCTTAATGAATCACGCCATATGTTTCTATACGTACCTTGGCTGCTAAATTTTTTTTGTCTTGTATAACAATATTATAGGAAACGGGTTTCAGCATACACAAGAAGAGCAGATCGGATTTTCCAAAAGCGCCACTGTGACCATCCCTGTAGTTCATCCACCAAGAACTATTAAAAAGATATAAAGCAACTGTCAAAACTTATCAATCCATGTAGCAACTATGAAACTAAGTTACAAAATCGGGAGGATGTGCGTAGTCAAAATTTCCTATACCTGAACCCGACCACTTGTACAAATTCTGTATCAATCTGTAAAAGCTTAACAATAGACGTAAATTGTCAAAAATGTTGACTTATAATGCAAAGAACAAAAGGATCTTGATTTAGAGGGAAAAGAGAAATAAGTAACATTTACCCCTGTTTCTTCCTGAACTTCTCTTATGGCACCTTCCTTAATACCTTCCCCCTTCCAGACAGAAATTGCCAACAAATACATTAGTGGGTGCCTCGTAATCTCATGTAAAAACTACAGTATCATAAATTTATTTACCAGGCTTTACATCGAAAGTTAAAGATGATACCTGGTTAACCCTTCCTATTGGCATCTTCCACAACCCGGAATCCTTGTAAGGTCCACACTTTTCCTGGACTACTAGAACCTATATTGCCATTGACATGATAATCTATGTATCAGAACTATCGCTCTAAGATGCTCGTTAATATTTGTTTGATTTAATTGTGTTTCCAAATAACATTAACGTATAGTTGATATACTAATTATATTTTCCTAGTGATCTAAGAAACGAAAACCCATCTAACACAAAAAAACAATTAAAGCCGTGAATATCTTTTTACAGCTACGTTGTTATGGAAGGGAGAAGAATATTTAGTAGGACAAATACAATATATAACAATAACATTAAGACACAGAGAGCAGAAGAGTACTACATTCTGATATGCCTCCTATTAAAGTCACACACATCGTTACCTCTTCTTTGTCGTTGAATACAAAAGCTGCGATTCCCACATGATGTGAAGCATTATCAGGGATGGTACAAGGATTTTTAGGGATCCAATACACTAACATCACATATGAAGGCTCAACATGGTGGAAACCAAATCTTGCCTGCAATTCACCACACGATATTTAGAAAATGTATTGAAATGGAAACGCATGTCTCTGAATTATCAAAACAAATGATTTGCAGCCAAACAAAATCAATGGTGGTAACAAATTTCTTAAACGCTTACCTCAATCGCAACGGGAAGCAGTGTTGCCTGTTCCGTGGGCACTTTAATCCACACCACCTTCTTCCCCTGCACAGCGCACAACCATGAATTGATGTTATTATTTTTAGCCGATAGGCCATTAATGTGGGGAACCCCACCGGGATTTCCCCCAATCTGACGCGGCCGGGGAGATTCCGGTGGGGCTCCCCCCATGTAACAGCACAACTTCCGGCGAAAGTTTTTAGTGGCGTGGAAGAAACCTCCAACATAGCGCATAAAAATATAAAATGAAGAGACAAGGGTTGACGGATGACCTGACATGACCATTACGTTTGGTGCCCCGTGGATTAATAAATTACCTTCATCCGCAGTTAAAATGGAATACGTCAAAACTGACAGCACGTTTCCCACTTTATCAGTTGATTTCACAAGCATTGCCTCCAGTCGATTAAGTTTTCCAGTGTATAGTTTGAAAATGTTTTGATATTTGTTATTAATTGTTTCATATTTAGTATAATATTATATTATCAATTTTAAGAAGTAATCATGATATCATGGGAAACTCCAGTATATAAAATAATAATCAAGGCAATAAAAATATTAATGTAAATTATGAGTGTTAATTGTTATTTTAACAATAGCGGTTAACATGATTATAATAATAGGAATAGTCTTAAATGAAATATTTTAAATAATGTTATCATTTTAAAGTATAAAATTGATGGGATATCCCTAAAGATAATGTTGGCCAATGATCAATTAACAATAGTGTAGTATTTTGTTCAAAATTAGATTTAATCTTAATAATATTATTATTCTTTTTTATTTAATGATAAAACAACTACATTGTAAAATATTCAACAACATTTAGATTTAATCTTAATAATGTTATTATTATTTCTTATTTAATGATCAAACAACTATATTGTTGTTAAATATTCAATAACATTTACATAATGCATTTAAAAGGGATTAAGAGGAGGTAATCTTGGAACCATTAATGGAAAGTACATAATTACCATTGAAGTAAAGATAGAGATTTTACCACTTTAACTCTTTTAATAGCATAAACATAGAAATAAAATAACTATGAGTAAAAATGGTGTTGGAAATTAATAACTATGAGTAAATATGGTGTTCAAAATTTATAACTATGAGTAAATATGGTGTTGAAAATTAGTAACTATGATATTAATATTAATACTAATTTTGATAAAATGAATTAATTTTAAATGGAGGGTAACTCCATAATAATATTAATTACATCATGGAAATGATAATAACATCATTAAGGAGAATGAGGATATCATAAATGTTCAAATTGTGGAAATAATATTATTATTTCCCTTTGGAAAATAATTAGGAAAATATAAGCAAGGATCAAACAATAGTATTATTTCTCCTTTGAGCAATCAATGATGATAATTATTAAAGGCTTTTGTTGAATTTAATTAATAGAAATTTATGGTAATTAAATAATAATGTTAATCTTTAGGTATGGGTGGTAATAGATTAGAGTGTGGCAAGTCTTTATATTGAGTCCAACCTAAAGTTAGAAACACTCGTGCTACGTCTTAGGGTGTATGTGAAGGATATCCACACACCCACTCTCATTATCCTTCCTCCTCCTTCCCGAGCAGTACATCTGCAATGAAGTTGAATGAGGCACCAATTCAATGTGTATAGTTTACATCCCATGCTAATGCATGGCTATCAACTATTAGTGGTTTTCATGTCGTGGTTTAAAATCTTAAAAAAAATGGTTTTGTCTTTTCCCAATATGTAAAATGGAGTTTGAGCAATTGACTACATCAATGCCTTGTGGGATTTGACTATGCCACTGTTTCAATGCCTCATGGAGTTTGAGCAATTGACTACATCAATGCCTTGTGGGATTTGAATATGCCATTGTTTCTATATTTGAGAATTAAGCCTTTATGACAAAGGAAGGGCTAGCATCTTGAACACAGCTCGATCATAACATATTTGTTAATTGCATGGTTTATATATATATATATATATATATATATTGCAAAGGAGGAATGAATTATGATGACCTAGCCCCTGTTTTGCTCCTGGTCACATGGGTGGGGGCTTAGGAATGTGTGTCGTATTCCTTGGGTCAAACGGTCCTGATCGAGAATCTGGAGGCACTGGAAGTTTTCTTCCACGTAGGATGGACAATAAAGGCACCACTGCCAAACCCCAGCCAAAGCCAGGTAGTTTCTTTATATTTAGCTACAGAGGTATTTTCTGGGGATTTATGAAATTGAGCAATGTATTTTAGGGGTAAGGTGGATTTCACTTTCTAGAAGTCTTCCCAGCTCTAATTCTAGAGGCCCTATTTTGATTCTCGTGAAGAACACGAAAATGCAGTTCAATGTGAGATGGGTTACCTTGTGTGAATTACCCAAGTTACACAGGTTCTATTCTTACGAAACATGTGTGAGAAATTTTGAAATAGAAGATGGGTTAACCATGGAATAGTCTCTCTAAATCAGAAGGAGCACAACTTATGCATCCCCTAACATAGTCTTAAATCTAACTCTAATAATAGACACCCCAATGCATACAAAATTATGGGTGTTACATGAATTGTATCCTTAAAAATAAATATTTTTAAGACACATGCTTGTAAGGAGTCTATCAATATGGACCATAAGATAATTCCTTAGTGATTTGGTTTAGGTTCTATCAAATAAACTAAAATATTCTTTTTTTTTCTGATATAAATATTGTTAATAGTTTTCAACAAATGTATTACTCACTTTCATCATATTGTATATTTAGCCAATGCGCTATTACGTGGGGAAACCTCACCAGGATCTCCTCCATTCTGTCAGTGCTTTCCTTTCTTGCTTTTCCTACATTCTCATTGAATTAGCACATTCCCCAAAACAATAGTTGCACACATTTCTTCTCCATGGATTTTGTTGCTAATAAAAAATACTGAAGTATATCAGCCTATCGACGTAAGCATTGCAGCTCATTGGTGCTAGTGCTAGTTTCATAATTTCCTTAACATTTATTAACAGATTTCTATTGAGGTTTATGAAAGCACAGACCTGGCGTGCCCATTGAGAAAGTGATGACTTCAATGAAGTAGCAAAACGAGTAGCATCGTTTTGCATATTCTCAATATCAACAACTACACCATCATATCTATCTTCGTGGGCTTTCAACACTTCACATATTTCTTGTGCAGATGACTCATTCAAAACTATTTCAACACTGTTGATGACATCAACACTGGTAGAGAAAACCTCGTTTGTTGGGAATGCCATTATAGACTAAGCGATAAGCAGCGACCTGCGAAAAACTTGTTCAATACATAACAAATTGAAACGAAAACATCCATTTTAGTGTAGGAAAGAATGATAACCTTTTTAGTAACGGTGTGAGCAAGATTGAATTTGGCTTCCTACTCAATGTGTGCAAAAGCAAATCAATTTAATAAAGCAGTGGAAAAATAATGTGTTGAGAGGAAGGAAGTGTACATATATAGTAGTGCTCAGCGTGAGAGGAACGAGGTACATGGATGCTTCTGGGATTTGTGACAAATATTTCGTCATTGATAAAAACCATTTGCTACTACCATTCTCGGAGCTTATCAACACAAATCTAAGGACACGTAAATCGTAAAAAACTTATACACAAATCTTAAAGACGGGTAAATCGTTAGACACTTATCAATAAAAGTCTAATGACACACAAATATTTTATTAGCTTTGTTCACAAATTCGCAGAAGCACAATCAAAACATGTTATTAATGAAGAATTTGTAAAAATCAAGCTGCTAGGAACCTTCCCTGATGCCCTGCTACGTTTACTATTTAATACTACAAGGAAGGTTCGTGTGTGTCTCCCACTCGTTGCCATTGTGACTCATGATATGTCATTGGATTTCCATAATTTGACTCAATATTTTGTTATTCTAGTAGTTCTTGTCTTTCTTTATTATTCCATTTGTCATGTTTCCTACTCACAAATTATTTTCTATTATGTTTTTAAGGTTGGAATTACTGTTAGGATTTAAACATATTGATGATAATAATGATCAATCTAGTGACTAGTCTAGTTCATTCAATCCTCCATGTCATGTTGGACTAATGTTCTTCCCCTTGATATCATTAATTATGTGCTTGTTTCCTTATGCTTGGAATGATACACAAACTATCCCCTTGTCACACAAATGATGATGCCCATTTCAAAAACTCAACATCCCCCATCATATCTACTATTACCTTGCTAGATACTAGGCCCCAAAACCTTAAGAATTTTCATCATTTATAATATGTAAAGGTATCGAAATTTAAAAATATAAACCCTAGTCCCATTTCATCCTCTTGTTGTTTCTTAATGGTTGTACTACTAAGAGGAGCAAAAAACCATATGGTTAACCTAGTGGGTTGCTAAGTTTCTTTGTCCCTCCAAAGTCATGTGGGATTAACATTATTTGTCTAGATATCATTGATCATGTGTTAGTTTCCTTGCCATTGGAATGGAAAACAAGATAGCCCCCTTGCCACACAAATGGTACACATTTCTCAAGGATTTAATAGCCATCGTCAATAGGTAGGTAAAGTCAAAAGATCACCCTACCTCTCTTGAAGAAATAATTCTAGTGTAAGCTTTATATCACTAGGACATAATAATGCAGGGAAACTCAGTGATCTATATAGTTATTCACATTTCATGTTAACCTTTAGTGAGATCTTAAATGCTTACCCGAGTAAGCTTTAAATTTATTCTTAGCAATAGAGTAACAAAAGATCTAATTCTATTCAAAAAACTTATAAGTATGCAAATATGATTACCATTTCCAATAGGTTGGAAAAGTCAAAAGTGCAATGTCAAAAATTTCATACCATTGCAATTTCATAATGCATCATGTCCTCACTTTAATCTTTTAATATTAAACAATATAATTACAAAATATTTACTTGAATGAGTGTTAAAGGAATTGGGTAACATTTTTTATTATGAATATGTGAAGTTACATTCCATGGACAATAGAAGTGTCTCCTACAAGAATTATTACATGTCAATTCTTTTTCCAGTTGGTTTCCTACATGTTTCTCTAGAGAATAGCCAAGTCCTATGATCAAGAAGTCTAGACTAGTAGCCAATGAATAAGAGATTTATCTCACACTTTTCTCCCCTACACTTTAGGTTATACAAAACCTACGACGGTCACCCTTAATGACACTATATATAGATCTTCATCTAATTGTGCAACACAATATCCAACAAATAAACTTGCACTTAATAACAAGGGTTTGTATGGTTATTGAAGCATTAAAAATTGCTACCCTTGACAATATATTCTTGGACCTAATTATGCATTTCATTTTCCATTTTTGAAATTGTAGTGTCAAGAAAAGTAGTCCCTTTTCACACTTAATTTGGGAATAATGGAAATATAACTAACCTAACTATGTCTTGGAATAGTGTTGTAATGTGTTCCATACATTCACATTTTTCTAGAGCCCTTATTTAATTAAAATGTACCTTAAAATTTCCTTTGCAAAAGTGAACTGTAAAGTGTTGTAACACACTTTCACACTTTTCTAGTGTTCATTTAATAAATTAAGCCTAATAGGCCCCTTTTAATGAAATGTACCTAATGTGTACCTTATTTAAGTGTTGTAAAGTGTTGTAACACAATTTCACACTTATCTAGGGTCCTCTTATTTAATTGTGTTTAATTACAGTTAATTAGCCCCTTTAATTCAAATTTAAACCTTTTTTATGAACCCTCCTGAAGATCTATCCCGACACCCACAATTCAAATTGCATAACATTTAATTGGGAAATTTCAAGGTCCTAAAAAATGGTGCTAGGACCCATTTTCCCTAGGTGGTGAATGTGTCCTTTGTCTATAAGACCCCCCTTTATTAGTTGATTCTAAATGGGTTTTTAGTGTTCTTTTATCCCTCGAAGGATTGGTCCTAGAAAAGAGTGCCAAGACCCATTCACCCTAGGAGGTGAATGGGTCCTCCCTTAATGAGGACCTACTTTTCAAATTTCATTTAGGTAGGATTTTAAATATATTCATTTCCACATTTGGTGTCAACTTTTATTGTTTGAATTTTGGGGTTAATTTTTAAATTATGTATAAATACACAGTTATTTTACATAATCCCACCTAGAAGAAATGTATTGTCGAATGGGTCACTTCACATTTTCACACTCGTTTGGGTCCTCCTTGTGGATTTTGGCTTAATGTTGCCTTGAT
Source organism: Sequoia sempervirens (assembly GCA_007258455.2). Lineage (NCBI taxonomy): Eukaryota > Viridiplantae > Streptophyta > Pinopsida > Cupressales > Cupressaceae > Sequoia > Sequoia sempervirens. The sequence goes on along the minus strand of VDFB02283132.1, from coordinate 50,633 downwards.
TTAGTGTTGTAATGTGATTGACACATTCACAATAGGTCTTGGTCCCTTGTGAGCTAATGGGTTTAAATTATACCTTGCTAAAGTGTTGTGAAGTGTTGTGACACACTTTCACACTTTTCTAGGGTTTTATCAATGAACTAAGCATAATAAACATAATTTTAATCATAATCAAGCTTAATCTTGCCTTATTTGGATTGTCGTAAAGTGTTGTAACAAACTTTCACATTCCTCTAGGCTCGTCATTAATAATTTGGATTTCTTATGGTTTAGTTGGCCTTATTTTGCATCCACAAGCCTCATTTATTGCATCTTTTAGAGGATAATCCCGACACAAATCAGTAGCCAATTATAATTTAGGTGTTTCTAGCTTGTGTGGCCCAAATTTAGTGATATAAGACTCATTCGTAACCTTGGGAGAATGAGCCCCACCTAGATTTTTGGGTCACAAACCTAATTTTACACCTTTCTAAGAACTTTTAATTTTTGGTTCCATATATTATGCCAAATGGGACTCATTCACCACCTTGGGCGAATGAGTCCTATGTGATCAAAATTCAAATTTAATTCAAATTTTCTGAGGGATTTTATTCTCCTAGATCTAATGCCAGCTTGTAGTGTTGTAATTTTGGGAATGCTTGCATAATTAAGTATAAATACAAGGTTATTTTATTCATTTTCACCTAAGACTTTTGAGAGAACATTCTTAATGGAAAGTTGAGCTCACAAGAGTAGTCAAGTGTCTTTAACAGAATTCAAGAGCATTCAAGGGAAGAATTATTCATCAATTGTTGTAGCAATTTAGGATCCATCATCATGGCAATGTTCTAATTACATTATTTCATGTTCATGCTCCATTATCTTATTTCATCATTTGGTTTAATTACCAAAATATGGTTTGACCAAGGCATATCCCCATTCCCTAGCAATCAACAAGTTTTATCCCTCTCTTTGTGTGATTGCATATCTAGGTGCTTTGAAGACTTGGAAATCATTGAATATTAGGTTACAAACTTGTTGGAATTACCTCCCCATTTGGAAGGTTAAAATATTCACTAAAAGGTCATCTATAGCCCCAAAATCAAGGTTTTGGATTCAAGAACCTAGAGAAGCAAAAAGAGCGGATTGAGAGGTGCATATCAAAACTTTGAATTTCCAAAAAATCCAAACTAGACTCATTCACCACAAGTGGCGAATGAGTCCCACTATAGGTTTTTTTTGGAGATATTTGTATACTTGGATACCTATTTTCCTGAATCTTTCTCTTGTGAAAAAATCCAGAATTGGGACTGATTCACCTAAAATGTAGAATGAGTCCCACTAGATCAAAAAGTTAGCAATTTTAACATTTCTAGAGTCGTTTCTAGTCTTTGACACATTTCTAGGTGCACACATCTTGTTATGTAGAATTTTGTTTTGTTCTTGCATTTTCAAGTCATTTAGTTCAATTTTGCATCAAACTGGTCTTGCATTTCATCTTACATGTCATTATCTTTTCCAAGCCCTAACTTGGTGGTGAACCCCTCTTGTAATCTGAAATCATACCCTATGATACCCTATTGTCAGACGTCTTGCCTCTATTCCACTCTTTGGGTGAGATCTCTATATTCATCCTTGAATGAGAAGTATAGAAGATTGTTGCCCTAGTGAACCATCAATTTTGAGGTTGTTCTATGGACTTCTCTTGTAGTGTTAGGATCTTTCACCTAAAAGGAGAGAGATAAAACACTAAAATTGATGCGGTTCACTCAAATAAAGGAATGTATAATGGAATTATGACTAAATGAAATGATATGAATATAGATAAGTGATGAAATGGATTGATTATTAATGCAAACTTAATGAAATATGCAAGTTTGAAAACACAATGAGGTTTGCAGAAATGAAATAAAAACATAAACTAATCCAAATAAGAAATGAATGAAGTTAAACAGAGTGCACTTGGAAGTTCAGTTTTGATTCTGAAAGCTTTTGGAAACTGAAGAAATCACTATTAATCACTAGTGGGGCTCATTCACCATTGATGGCGAATCAATCCTGCTACTGGTAAAAAGACCTAAAACTGCTTTCCAACTGTCAGGAATTGAATTATGACAAAATCAACTTTTTTAGCCATCAGGTAGGACACATTTTCCACTGATGGAGAATCATTCCTCCTCCAAAATTCTGCAAATTCAAAGGTCTATCATGTTGATCCACACTTGAACTTTTCTTCTTGTCACATTGATGGAGTCAAATATGTAGAAAATGGGCTATAGGTTGTCTTGAATTTTGAATTAGGGTTTATTTTACTTGAAACACTTCGATGAATTATTGACCACCTTTCAATACCTATTTTCTTGACAAATCTACATATAAATTCTACAAACACACATTCAAAAGGGGGGAAATGGTTAAGGGTTAGGGTATAGGGATTTTCCTTGGTCAAATCCCACTTTGGTAATCAAGCCCTTAATAAAGAAATGAAATGGAATAAAGAAGGAAATGATGAATAAAAACATGCAAATGTCCTAAACTCACCAAATCCTTGTTGAAGAAATTTGAAGATATGTCAATGGTTGCTCCAAGATGCTTGATGATGGCTTGATTGAATGATGTAAAATGCTTGAATGATTGAATGAGTGAATTAGTTAACTTGATGAATTAGGTAGGTGTACAATGGGTAGAAAAACACTTATTTATACACACTTATGCCCTAATAACCCAATAATACCTCATCACAGGTTGACATAAGGTCTTTTTGAATAAAAAATTGAAAGAAATTTTGAATTATTTTGAATTCGAAGCCAATAGGGACTCATTCGCCACCCATGGAGAATGGGTCCCACCTTAGGCTTGTAAGTGGGTGTTGGGAATTAATTTTTATTTAATGTTGTTTGTCAGGTTTACATTAAAAAATACACTTAATTATGGCTTATGAGTGCATAAAGGGGTCATATAAAGCATAAGAAAGGTGTAAATAGTGAAGACAAGCCTATAAAAGCATGAAATATTGTTACAATACTTTACAACACTTTAAAATAGGACTTGATAAGTGATAAAAAAAGGTAATATTTAGATGAATTATAATAAGAAGAGTCTATAAAAGTGTAGAAATGTGTTATAACACTTCACAACACCTTCACAAGGCATCATAATTTGAATATTAAAGACCTAATGTGAATGCATAAGTTACATTGCAACATTAAATCAAAGCAAGATAATCAAAAATCACAAGAGAAAGACCTAAATAACCATGGAAATGTCAAAAGATGCATTTTTCTATGGTACACCTAGGTCCTAAACCCTAGTGGAGTCAAAATTCTATCTTACATTTTGGTGAACATGCATTTAGAATACCTTATTTTCTGATTTGGAGTCCATCATCATCCTAGATTTAGCTTGCATTAAATTTGCATTAGGTTTGTATTAGTTAATTGGCATTAGTGAAAGTGCATATAGGTTGCATTTTTGCATCTCAAATCATTGAAAAACATATGAAAATTGTATTTATATTTACTATACAATTCATACAAACAAAAAAGCATAAAAATCACTTAATAATATTTGAAAATTTTGAAAAAAATACATATTGGGACTCATTCGCTACCTTGGGTGAATCAGTCCCAAAACATAACTAAACCAACCTTTTATAACACTAAAAACCTTGTTTTTACACTTCTGTTTGTTGACATTAACTATCTATTTTAGTTGGTTGAGTTTTTGTTACATTAATTTCACTATATCTAGCTTAGCTTGGCTCATTTCATGCATTACTTAATTTTAAATTTGCATTTTCACATTGTTACAGAGCATAATCAGTCAATTGTCATCTCCAAAATCTAAAAAATTGCATTACTCTTTTGCATGTTTTCTCTATCATTGTTGCATTTCAAGCTTGTAGAATAATAATCACACCATGTTTTCATTGCAAAAGGCTATAGTTATCTTGCTTCATGTTCTATTTTCCAATCTTTTTGAATGATGCAAGAAAATTTTGACAAGTGCGTATGAATATGAGGTCCTTTTAGCTCTCTTTTTGTTCTTCATTGATCCCTTTCCTAGTATCCCTTCTATGAGTGAGGTTAGTCTAGTGAAAGAAACCTTGGCTAATCATAACAATCACATTTGTTCTTCTCCTAATATCTCTCCTATTTGTGAGGAAGATATTGTAGTGTTAGAAGAACTAATTGATGAGAGTTTTGAGAACCCGAGTTGTTTCTCTCCTCTTACCTCTCCTATTAAGCAATAGTTTTACTAAGAAGTACAAAAAATGTCAGCTACACATGGATCTTGTGCATGCACCTGCCTATGAACTTCATGCAATTATGTCACCATGGTATTTCTCTCAATGGGGACTCAACCTTGTGGGAAATATTCACCCTATATTTGCTAATGGTCATAAATTCATACTCACTACAATTGCATACTTTAAAAAATGGATCAAAGCCATCCAAATGACTTATATTAAAGGTAACAAAAATAGAAAAGTTCATCCTTAATTACATCATATGCCGGTATGGTTTTCCCAAATCTATTATAACAAATAATGGTTGCGCTTTCAAAAATCAAGATATTTGTGAGCTATGTGGGAAATTCTATATTCACCACCATTTCAGTACTCCATATTACCATCACGCTAATAGTCGAGTTGAGTTGTTTAATAAAATATAATTGAAATCCTAAAGAAGACTATCAATTATGTTGGCTATGACTAGCACCTCCAAATTAATCCTACCTTAAGGGCTTATCGAACCAGCATTTGTACTCCCATTGGAACCACTCTATATTCCCTCATCTTCAAACTCAAATCCATTCTTTTCATTGAGGTCAAGTTACTGTCCTTGAGAGTATCTATTTAGACATTCATTGATGATGAGGATTATCGAGTATCCAAGTTGCATGAGCTAAAGTTACTAGATGGTAGATGATAAAGCACATGTTTCCATTTACAAGATTATCATGATAGTCTCTATCACGGATATAATAAGAAATTCCAAGCTAGAAACTTTGACATCAATGACTTGTTCTTAAAAGAAAATGTGAAGAATCAAATGGATAGAGAGAATCCTAGAAACTTTGAGCCTAACTGGTTGGGTCCTTACATCATAACTACAACATATGTATCTAGTTCTTATCAACCTACTACTCCTAAAGGTAAATTGCTACCAAATCCTATTAGTAAAATGAACCTTTGCAAGTACTACAACTAGTCTTCAAAGAATTTGGGAAAAATGATTTTTTTAAAAAAAAATTAAAAAATTAAATATATATATATATATATATATATATATCAAAAAGTCAAAAAATTGTCACCCTAATGAAAACATAACAAAGACGTGTCTTGTGTGACACAAAAAAATGAGAAAATAAAAAATAGTAAAGAGGAATAATTTTTCTAGTAGTTAAAACCACTTAGGTTGTACTTTGGATAAGTACCATGGTAAAAATCTTGCAAATAAGTGTCATGTGTAGTTAGTCTTTACTCCATCATCTTCTCTCATTCTATCAAATTTTTCAATTCACCAATAATAACCCAGACATATCTTGTTCCATAATAAAATCCTACTTTTCCATTGATCCATAATAAAGCTTTGTCACACAAATTCTATGTCCATCATAATATAAAATTCCCATCCATTTCATCCATAATAATTGGCCCTTTACCTGACTTGGGCCAAATCCTTGACTTAGGCTTTCATATGGGATCCTAGACATGGTATTATTGGAAATCATTCAAAACATTCCAAAAAATCCAAAAAATTAAAAAAATCATAAAATGTCAAAAACTCCAAAAACAATGTTAGTCCAAGCTATCAAACTACTTTGCCTCTACAACTCCACGTAGGCAAGACAATCATTTATCATCCCCCAATGCTTAGGTTAGTTTGTTAGTGTTTTCCATTATAAATTTTCTATTGTCATAGTCCACATTCAATAAGAAACTATCAATTATGATGGTCGGTCAAACTACATTGCCTCTATGAAACAAAGGACATCATTTATGAGCTACCAAGGCTTAGGTCTATCCCTTAGGTCCCATCTATCATTAAATCCATGTCTCATAATAAACTATCCCTTGCTAATGATAACATGTTGATTAGACATAAACAAGTTGTCCCATAGAGAACTAAGCTCAACAAATCATCAAACAATAAACAAACTATCTAGTTAGTATCCAATCCTAATTAATCCATTTCCTAAAGAAAATTACCTATCAACTATCAAACTATCTTATATAGGATGTTGCATTACTAAAACCAGACTTGACATCTTATACGAAATGCTTAATTCTTGAAGCTAGAAATCATCCATTAGCTATCACCCATCTTATATAGATGTTGCACCCTAAAAACAAGACTCAACATCTTATATGAGGTGTTTTATTCTTGAAACTAGATGCAATCCTATCAATTTTCTTATACAAGATATTGTGTTATTTAAAGTAGACTCGACATCATATACGACATGCTTCATCTCCTAAAACTAGACTTTATCTAGATCCCTATCATACATGCACTCATCATTGGCAAAAAAGATCTAAATGGTTGTTGACTTGCTAGTCTAGTTTGTCTTATCATTTTATTGATTTATCTTTGGTCATGTTACTTTGCACCTCGAGGAAGTTGACAAGTGGTGAGGGGAGAAATGATGGATCATGATCTTTTTCTCTTTGATTTCTATTTTTGGTTTATCTTGGAAGTATGACTGGGGAAAACAAATTCCTCATATGTGAGTAGGCTCCATTTGGAATAATCAAAACATCCCATGCAATTCAAATTTCATCTAATGCATTCTTGCATTTGGACTAACATACTTTGTGGTTACTTCCAGAAATTTTTTGATAAGGATCTATGGTTACTATTTAGTGTCATGCAACTCCTTGTTTTTCATGTGTTTTTTTTACAAGGGATAACACATCACACTTTTGTCTATATCATACCTTGGTTTCTATTAATCATTTCCATAATAAATTTCTCTATGATGATAATGGCACAATAAAATAAAAGCTTTAAGTCTATTTAGCAAGATCTTGTTTCATTTCATAATATCCCATTTCATCCTAGTTCATCTAACCATTCCTCCTTTTGTAGTAAGATTTCCTCTATCCATCCCTCCAATCATCTCTATGGCATACTCTAACACATGAAAAATAAATGCATTAGTATCATCATGCTACATACATAATTATGTTAGTACATCATAGACATCATAATCATATACATGATTAGTTCATCTATACTACATAAGAAAATATAAAATATACATGGCATCACATCATAAAGAATCATCATACATATAAGAATTGCATAAATCATGTCATAAAAACATAGTACCATAATGCATATAAATCACATAGCCATACTAAGCCTATCATAAAATCATGTGCATCCATACATACATCATAACACATATAAGAATAAATCATGCATCATAGATCCATAGTCCACATCATATTGATAGCATCATATAACCATAGAATGCTATCCTAACAACACATTATATTAATCCATCACATAGGAACATGCACATAGAATCACAAACATCATATAGTCACCACCAAAATCATGCATCTCATATATATATCAAAATAAAGTGTCATAGTTCAATATCAAATGACTATAAAAAATGGAGCTCACTGGCTCGATAAAAAATGCATGTGTCTATATCCAAAATAGGCCTATCCTTTGGTGCCATGAGACTGCACTATGAAAATATGATCAACTATGAGACTACACCCTCATGAGATTGCACTATGAAAATATGATAAACTATGATATATAAAATAATATAGCACTTGAGATATTTCAAATGAAAACAAGAGATGATAAAATTGAGTAGAAAAGTAAGAATAAAATAGGAACAAAATTATTTGGAAGTTTGTCCAAACCTGGAAGAAGAATGGTGTTGTCTTAATATTATCATGAACTTTTCAATCTCACAAAGATGATCAATAATGTTCAAAAAAATCACATGTACAATGTTGGTATAGCTTCTTGGTTGCAAAATTATATAGTTTCTTAACAAAATGTAGAGCTTGATAGTTAAAGAGTGAAAAATAAACTCACTACTACAAAAGAGGCAAGTCAAAATGCTTTTTTGTTCAAACTACATTTTAGAGCATTAATTCTTGAGTTATTAGTGGGAAGGTAATGCTAATGCATTATGTAGATGTCTGAACATTTACTCCCATCTTGGAAAATTTAGATTTAGAAAGCTTGAATTATCATAACAATGATATAAATGTATAATTCAAGTGTTAATACTTTGTAATTAGAATTTTCCATATTAGAGGACTAAAGTGAGGGCACAATGTAGTGTAGAAGAGCAAGGGTATGTAATTTTTCACACTACTCTTTTTGAATTTACCTACCTATTGGCAATAGTAATCATATTTTCATACTTATGAGCTTGTTTTCATATAAATAGATCTTTTGTTTCTATATTTCTATTCATATATTTTTATCTTAGTTAGGTAACCATTCAAGATCTCAACAAACATTGACATCAAATTGGAACAACTACATAGATCACTATGTTTCATCCATTATTATGTGCTAGTCATATAGAGCTTACACTAGGTTTGTTTCTTGAAGAGATCAACTTCCTTTGAAGAGAGGTAAGGTGATCTTCTGACTTTACCTACCTATTGGTGATGGTTGTCAAATCCTTGATCAACATGTACCATTTATGTGGCAAGGGGGCTAGCTTGTTTACCATCCCAAGGAAAAGGAAGCCAACACATTATCAATGATATCTAGATGAATAATGTTAATCCCACATAACTTTAGAGGGACAAATGAACTTAGCAACATACTAGGTTAACAATATGATTTTTTTCTCACCTTAGTAGTGCAACCATTAAGCAATAACAAGATGATTAAATGAGTCTAGGGTTTAGAGTTTTAAATTTGGACACCAGTACATAGTGTAAGAAAAGAAAATCCATAAGATCTTAGGGATTCGTATTTACTAAGACAATAGTGCATATAATGAGGGATGTTAAGTTTTTGAAATAGATATCATTATTTGTATGACAAGAGGATAGTGTGTTTATCATTCCAAGTGCAAGAAAAAAAACACATGGTCAATGATATCTAGAAGAACAACATTAGTCTAATATGACTTTAGAGGCTTGAATGACATCTAGTCACTAAGTTGAGAATATGACTTTTGTATAGCTTCTTTCATTATTATCGTCGATATGTTTAAATCGTGACAATAATTTTAACCATGGAAGTATAATAGAAAATAATTATTGGTGGCTAGGAGACATCATTAATGGAATAATCAAATTAGCCGAACAATAGATGAAAGAACCAGGGGGAATGGAAGCCTCAAATCTCTTATTATTTAAGTTTTGAAAAGGTCAGCATAAAGAAATATTGAGTCAAACAATGGAAAGCCAATGAGATATCGCGAGTCCCAATTGCAACAAGTGGGAGACACACATGAAACTTCGTTGTACTATTAAACAGTAAACATAGCAGCTTCAATAGTCCTTCTGCGACTTTATGAGGAATGTTAATAAAAGATTTTTGTTGATAAGTTTCTCACAATTTACACGTCCTTAGATTTGTGTCAATAAATTTTTCATGATTTATGTGTCCTTAGATTTGCCTTGATAAACTACAGGAAGGGTAGTAGCAATTGGTTTTTACAAGTACTGAACAATCCATCTAATATCCCAGAACCCTCCGTCTACCCCGTTCTTCTCACTCTGAGCACTACTATATATATGCACTTCCTCTTACACATATTATTATTCCACTGCTTTTATCAATTTAATCTGCTTTTGCGCACGCTCAGGAAGAAAACCAATTCAATCGCTCACACCGGTTGAGAAAAGGTGACCATTGTTTCCTGCACTTATATGGTTGTTTTCGTTTCAATTTGTTATGAAATTAACAATTTTCTCGCAGGTCCCTGCGCAGTGGTTAGTCCCTTACACTGCATAATGGCGTTCCCAACGAACGAGGTTTCATCTACCACTTCTGATGTCATCAACAGTGTTGAAACAGTTTTGAACGAGTCGTCTGCACAAGAAAGATGTGAAGTGCTGAAAGCCCACGAAGACAGATATGATGGTGTAGTTGTTGATATAGAGAATATGCGAAACGATGCTACTCGTTTTGCTACTTCACTGAAATCATCACTTTCTCAATGGGCACGCCAGGTCAGTGCTTTGTTAAGTCTAAATATAAATCCTTTATTAAATGTTAAAAGACAACAATAAAATAATAACAGCAATTCATGCTTGTCGGCTGCGCAGGGGAAGAAGGCGGTGTGGATTAAAGTGCCCAAGGAACAGGCAACACTGGTTCCCATTGCGATTGAGGTAAGCTTTTAAGAAATTCGCTACCACTGCAAACCATTTTTTCTGAAAATTTGCAGAAATGGGTTTCCGTTTCGATACATTTTGAATATCATGTGGTGAATTGCAGGCAGGATTTAATTACCACCATGCTGAGCCTCCATATGCGATGTTAGTGCATTGGATCCCTAAAACTCCTTGTACCATCCCTGATAATGCTTCACATCAAGTGGGAATCGCAGCTTTTGTATTGAACGACAAAGAAGAGGTAACGATGCGTGTTTCTTTAATAGGAGGCATATCAGAATGTACTTGTAGTAATGTTCTGCTCTTCGTGTCTTGCTGTTATTGTCATATATTCTATTTTATCTGCTAAGTTTTCTCCTCCAGCCCATAGCAACGTAACTGTAAAAAGATATTCACTGCTTTAAGTGTTCGTTTGTATTAAGTGGATTTTCCTTTCTTAAATCACTGGGAAAATATAAAATTAGTATAACGACTATTCATTAATGTTATTCGGAAATTCGATTAAATCAAACGAAGATTAACCAGTGCCTTGGAGTGATGATTCTGATACATAAAGTATCATGTCAATGGCAATATAGGTTCTAGTAGTTCAGGAGAAGTGTGGACCCTACAAGGACTCCGGGTTGTGGAAGATGCCAACAGGAAGAGTTAACCAGGTATCAGCTTTGACTTTCGATATAAAGCCGGGATGAATAAATTTATGATAATGTTTTGTTTAGAAATGATATTACAACACACCCAGTAACGTATCTATCTGTAATTGTTGTCTTACAGGGGGAAGGCATTAAGGAAGGTGCCATAAGAGAAGTTCAGGAAGAAACAGGGGTAAATGTCACTTATCCCACCTTTTCCCTCTAAATCAGGATTTTTTATTACTTTTCATTTAATAATGTGCGACATTTTAATAATATACGTCTATTCTTGAGCTTTTACAGATTGATACAGAATTTGTACAAGTGGTCGGATTCAGGTAAAGGAAAATTTGACTACCTATATCCTTTTAGTTTTGTAACATAGTTTCATAGTTGCTACATGGATGGATAATTTGAACAATATTCTAATAGTTGTCGGTGCATGAGCTACAGGGATGGTCACAATGCCCCTTTTGGAAAATCCGATCTGCTCTTCGTGTGTATGTTGAAAGCCGTTTCTTGCAATATTGTCATACAAGATGCAGAAATTTCAGCAGCTGAAGGTAATGTATTGAAACATATGGCAAGATTCATTAAGCTGGATAGTTTCAATATAGTTAAGTGGTGTTGAATTTGTTTTGTTCAGTGGATGGCGGTGAAGAATTTGCATCCAACTCAAAAATCAGCAAAGCAAATCTCTAAAAGATATGGTTGGCGTGTGTGTTGCCACCATGGAAGGACGATGTAAAGGAAACTCTAATTAGCGCAAACCTCTGCTTTTTACTGCAGCCATTGATACCAATAATTGATCGTGTTTGGCATTGGAAAAGGAGTTGAATGGATGTCTGTGCCCCAAATTTAACGGTTAACTCTTATATGTCGAGCAATTCTTTTGATGAATGTTTTAGTAAGAGATTAATTTTAAATGTAATATTCTAAATAACATATGTATTTTCAGAAACTCCATGTAACAGATACGCAGAAATATCTTCTCGATATGTTCATATGTTTTTTAACAAAATACAGATGAATATTGTGGTGTGTTTTTATTCAAATAGAATTTATGATAGAAAATCAATCTTAATAAAATTTTGAGAATGATTCAATTTATTGTTTTGCTTTTGACACATCCAAAAACAAAGAATTCCGAATTATAATTTGAAAATTACAATAAATATAACAATCAACTAAATAATTTGTTTCTATTAAATTTTAATTTCCGGCCAAATTTTATCTGCACATTAAATTAATTAAATTATACTCATTATCATATCCGTAAGACTTAATTAGTTCTGGAGTGAACAACTTTTGGTCAAATTGCACAACTCTTCTGTCAGATCCGCTTATCAATCAAGACTATGGATCTGAGAATCCGAAAGATAATCTGAAACCAATGTAAAAGACAAACTCAAATTGTCTCACCTCCACCATTCGCATCCAACACATTCAGTGTCTCATTGCCCCGCGACATCACCTCGAACTTTAGTCAAATTAATATCATACAGAGGAAGAGAACCTTCACAAGCACCTCCCACCCACCCTCATGGGCAATCACAATATTCATCCTGCATTTTTGTTTCCTCCAATACCCTCTTCGTCTGAACTACTCTGGATCGAAACTGTGCTTCTTCTTCTTTTGGTTCCTGATTGCTTTGAATCTCAACATCGCACGACACTTTTCCAAAATGTTTAATGCCCCTATCGTGCTCTTCATCAATTGCCCGAGTCTCTCTGTGAAATCGCCTTAACCAGATCGTAGGTAAAGTTTTGTGTTACCGGTAACCCCCTCATCCGAAACACAAAATTAATTTGGCGTATTTGTTATTGGTGGAGGCAGAGCGGCAAATAAAGCGTATATAAATGCAAATACGAGTGCGATGTTTCTTGGATGGATGTCAACAATAGTATAAATAAATTAAAGATATATTTCCGGTAAACAACAAACTCTTTTTCTTTTCTTTTTTTGATTTTTTTTTTAATTTTTAATTTTTTATGTACACGAAATTTCCAATCCCCTTATATGTAAAATTGTAATTTGTTAACTCTTTCATGTCATAAAGTTCTCTTAATTTCATGCCAAAATTGCTTAAAGATACATTTGGGCGACTTTTGCCAATGTATGTTTATCAACAAAAAATTTCCTCAATTTCCTCCTTGCACAAAAGTTTTACTGAGATCTTCTCATCAAATTGATGGAAGCTTTGCGAGTTTTTAAATGTCCCCTGTAGATCCATGTTTATTTGTTTTTCAAGAGTCAATCTGAAATAAATTTCTTATTAAAATAAAATACTTCAAATATTAAGTTAAATTTATATTTAAAAAATAATATTTCATGACAAAATTATAAAGAGCAATCATTATTTATGGTTTATAAAAAAAAATATAAATTTAAAAATGAGATTATATATATTTTTAGTATTTGTTTGAGAATGAATATGAACCTTTATTTTGTTCTTTCTTTTTGTTTGTTTATATAATGGTAGAGGATATATCTAATTATTTAACAATGTAGATAATTATTTTCTATGATTGTTCTAGAATTTAACCACAATGATATAGTTTAGAGTAAAACAATAAATCAGTCAAATTATATTACTTTTATATCTTCTAATATGTAATAGAAAATATATTTAATTATCCAGTAGCAACTTTGATGGTTAACTCTATTGGTCAATTTCTTTTTATGATGGCTAATTTATTATAATTTGTTCATTGACATTTGTTTACATTATTTTCCGTAGTCTATTCAAATTTTCTTCTATTGTCTACTATATTTTTCTTAAAATTCGAGTTTGTATGTTAAGAAAAAAAAAGTTCAAATGCTAGTGATTATAAGCATTTAAATTTTTTGCATTATAATTTAAATTTAATTGACACTTATATGTAATGAATGGTTTTCATAATCATAAAACAATGTTACTATACAAAATTATCAACAAATTCTAGTATCTAATTTATGAAATCTTAATTAATTTCTAGTAAGGATAAGTATCAAATAAAAATCTATGTTGAAGAAAGTAATTCTAAAGATATTTTGAATATGGTTATCCTAAAAAAGACCAACTAAAAATTGTATAGGTAAATAGCTCAAGCAATAAATAACCAATCGAACACTTAGCTATTGGTAATGGCTCTAAAAAAAATATTTACTCCTACCATGATGAATCCTCTTTGAATAATGCCTAGAAACCTTAATAAATAATCTTGGTGACTTGAGTTTGATTCCTAGAAATTTATTTACTAGATGGTTTCAACACCAAAACTATGGCATATGAAATGTAGAAAGAGAATCAATGGGGACTTCATATTACTCTTTACTTATGTCCCATATTGTAGTAAACCTTGTTCCATTTTCTCAACCTAGAAATTCCTCACAATCTTCTCCTACCCTAACCATGTATTCATACCATGAGAGTTATTCCATCTACCTATCAACAATGTATCAATTTCCCCTACAATTGTGTTGAAGTTATCATTCCTTTCAACCATCATTCCTTTGAATATCGTAAGGTGTTTGAAGGACAATATAAAAAATCCACTAATTTTAAACTTCTAAAGTCATTCAAAATTATATTTCCCCTAACTCCATAACCTACATCAACCCTAGTTATATCCCTTTTACCTCATCTAATCCAAATTGAAAGAAAGAAACCCTCAAATCCTCTTTCAACATCCTTGATAAAGTATGCGCAAAAAAAAAATGATATTTAGACCTCCATATTTCTAAGGTTATCATCTACCCTTGGTCCTATGGTTGACCTTAGCCAAATTCACAATACTCTTCCATCATGCTATACAATGGGAACATAACCTTTGTTAAAAATGTCTACCTTCTTGAAGAAGATAGTGATGTTTTGATGATATATAGCTCTCTAGAGGCAAAGACTATGTTCACTAGTTCTTGGAAAACAGGTATCTCATTTAGTTTCACATGCATCATAACATGGACTATAAAGGATAGTGCCTTAGCTTTCATAATCAATTTTTCCTTGAACATGAGTATCTAAAGTCAAATGATAAAAATATTTGATTATGATATGATGTTTATGATTAGTCTTACAATTCTCTTCTTAACATGCCTAATACCCTTATACATGCCTTTCTATAATGTTGAAATATCACAATAATCAAGATTTATGGATGCCCATGAGCCCTACATATACTACCAATGTTTGTCCCACTTTGATTAGTCCTTTTAGAGTTCATGTGTTAAATTCTATGGATGGAAAATGTTGTCATGCATAAACAAAGGAAGGGTACATTTCTACCAAATTTGGTAACATGTGGGGAACTATCAGTAGGATTTATACACTTGAAGAGTCATAGAATTATATAAAAATAATGTACTCTTTAGAGTCTAGAAAGGAAAGAGCTTTTGACCCTAAGGGTCACATGAATTTTGTAAGACACATCATCCTTGAGAAGGCTATGGTTATTCACAAGATTGATTATGAAGAAAATGTAAAATAAAAATGGTTTCACTCCTCAAGAGGTATATGAGAGGAGGAGAAAATTGGAAATTATGAAAAGGCTTGAGGAAGAATGAAAGATGAAGCACCGTGATTTCTTTAGGTATTTCGTAGAGGAAGCAAATCCTCTCAAGATGATTGAAATGATGATTGATAAGTTTCATGAATTATATGTCTGCAACGGAGATGGGGATGGGGAGACATGCGAAATTGTCTCCCAAAAGGCTTAGTGATATTGTAATTACAGAACCAACTCCAAATACTATTTTAGTATGTCGTGCTTCTCCAAGATCACCTCCAAAATGACCACCTTATAAAAATAAAAGACACAATAGATAGAATAGGTTGTTTCCTATAAAATAAGTGAGAAGGTTAGAGATATAGAAGAAGTAGTTAATGTGTTAAGAAATTTCAAGGATGATGTTGAAGTAGACCAAACTATGCCTGAAACTGAAGACCACATGCTTGAAGCTAGAGCCGATATTTAGGTACAAGGAGAAAGAGAAATGCATGAGGATGAGAGGGTAATTGTAGCTCTCAGATTTTTGGAAGATTATGAATTTATCAAAATCCATGAATTTAAAGGCTTTTGGATTAAGATGAAAATGAGAGACTTTGAAGCGAGGCTCAAAATAAGTAAGATGGGGGCTAAGGAATCCTAGCATGACCAGATGTTATCCCAAATTTTCAATGAATTAAGGATTGATAATATGAATGTTAGCCCACAACAGGCTAAAGAGATGATTTTGAAAAGTAATATACTTATTTTCCCTAGTATGGATTTAAAGAAAATGTTTTTACTTCATCAAGTGAAAACACATGAAGACCCAATGTTGATTGCCAAGTTTGACTCAGATGAAGGGGTAAGTGGCATATGGTATAACCCTAAGATTGAAACCTTGGAATTATAGGACAAACAAAAGAGTACACAAAAACCAAGGTTACTAGATGTAGTGCAAGAAATGACAGGGACAACTATGGTGAAAAAATTAAAGGATACATCTCCTCTAGAAGTTGCAACCAGGACAATGCATTCAGCTATGTTCACCTGAGTTGTAGTTAAGGAGATGAAAGATAGATTGGGAGAGTACGAAAAGGAATACAAGTTTCTAAATGATGAAGTCAATAAATTTTTCATGGAAAATGTGAATTTGAAGGAACAAATGAAAGGAGCAAGCCCCTCACAGAACAAGGAAATAATGTTATACTAGCCTCCTCCTACTCCACCAGTTGATATAGAAAGTGCTTCTATTGAACAAGTGAGCATTCTTATATAAGAGATTGAAGAGTTAAAGAAAGCCAACAATGAGGGTAAGGAAAGAGTGAAAATTAAAATTTTCAATGTTTTACAGAAGGTCCTCAAGCATAGAATAAAGCTTATTGTGAATAAGTTGGAAAGTTTGTATGATTGCTATAGCTTCCTAACACAATAAATTGATTAGATGAAAAGTCATGTACCCATACTATCCCCTTTTTAAGAAATGGAAGCCCATACACCACACATTGGTAGACTTGTGCAGAGTCTTATAGAGGAGTATTGAGGCTCCTACAACATTTTTTTTTTGTGGTAAGTGTCACTGTAGGGGGTGACTCCCTTTATTTCTCAAATGAAAGAGAGATTACATTGATTGCTCATGAGGAAAATTTGAGACATTGCCACAAGAGACAGAACCTTTTTCCTGAACAATAATTACGTTGAGGGCCAACTGATCAGAAGGAAAAACCAAGGCA
The DNA here is from genome assembly GCA_007258455.2 of Sequoia sempervirens. Taxonomy (NCBI): domain Eukaryota; kingdom Viridiplantae; phylum Streptophyta; class Pinopsida; order Cupressales; family Cupressaceae; genus Sequoia; species Sequoia sempervirens. The sequence continues at coordinate 33,483 of VDFB02283132.1, read as the reverse complement.
ACATCCAACCAATGAGCACCATAGTTTGCAAGCCAGTTTTTCGCACCATTGGCCTCTCTATAGATGTGAGAGATTGTAAAATTTAAAGCCTCTAAGCAATGCCAGGCATGAGAGATGAGTTTGTTGAGTTTCCAATTATTACAAGATTTCTTCTTGATGCTATTAATGCAAAACATAGAATTACCCTCAATCTCTAAGTCGACCTAGTTCCTCTTTATGCATTCTTCTAGCCCTCTGGAAAGAGCAGATATTTCTACGACATTGTTGGTAGTCTCCCCACATGACTCATCTCTCAGGATGCAGCCAATCCTTGCTTTTCCTAGATTACCCCGGGCACATCCATCGAAGTTTAATTTGAGTCTGCCACTTGGGGGAACTATCCACTTAGCAATATACCTTGGGTGTATCCCATGTGAGTCAGCACCTGAACCAAAGCCAGCAGGGATCACAAGGCCCGACCAGTTTCTAGACATTCTCTCATCCTAGGCAGTGAACGAAGAGGATGAAAAACCTTTAACTTTATTATTTGCTACCTCCACCAGGGCGTTCTCAATTTTGAGTTTCAAGTCTTCTAGAGGGGAATCAAAGTCTTTGAAGATCCTCCAGTTGCGCTCTTTCCAGAGATTCCAAACCAATATGGACGAAGCACATTCCCAAATACCACCCCACAGGCTAATGGAAGACTGTATAGGCTAGCTTTAGAGAAAGTCAGATAGGATGTCATTTCTAGCTGCTACCCAATTAAGTTTTTCCTGCAACCAACTCCAACAATCACTAGCGAAGGGGCATTGGAACAACAGGTGCTCACAGGTTTCCTCTGCAACTTTGCACAATGGGCATCTAGAGGGCCCAACCATACCGACCTTCTGGAGTCTCTCACCAGTGAGGATCTTATGATGGAGGGCAGTCCAAAGAAATGCCCTAGCTTTAGGGAGAACATACTTACCCCAGTAGAGATCCTTGTGCCAATCCATCATCTCTCTAGCAGCAATTTGGATTTGGTATCCAAGTTTCACCGTGTAGTTACCAGATTTGGCACCACACAAGATAATAACATTAGTATTTTTGTTTAGTTTTATGTTGCGGTCCTTGATGGTTTTAACAAAGGACTGCTTGATTTTGGCATCCACCACCAGGTTCTCCATGTATCTCCAACGTGGCTGCAAGGTCAAGGGGTCAATAGTAAAATAATCTCTTACTTTGGGGCTGATATGAATAGAAAAGAGCCTTCTTATTTCACTGAAAACCATGTTATCTCAAAGAGGAGGTTGACCCTCCCATGAATCAAACCAAAAGTTAGTAGAGGAACTGTTGTTAATGCTCCAGGATACATGATCAGTAATGATGTGTTTGCATTCACAAATATAGTTCCAGACAGCTGAGCCTCTAGGAGGATTGGGAATGGTGACTATCCTATTAGGATCCATTGAGTTGAGATATTTGTGCTGCATTAGCTTGCACCAAGGTCTAGAGTGACAGTGAACCATTTTCCAAGTGAGTTTGGCTCCCAAAGCTAAGTTCTGTTGGTGGATGTCTATAATCCTCGCCCCTCCAGACTGCATTTCTTGGCAAACTGAGTCCCATTTAATAAGGGGAATGCAATGAGACTCATTTGAACCCTCCCAAAGAAACTTCTTAAATATACTTTCCATTGAAGATCTAGCTTTGCTTGTGAGTTTGAAGCAAGTCATGCCAAAGATCGGCATTGCGCTGAGAATAGCCTTAAGCATTGTGATTCTACCAGCAAGGGAAAGCCACTTCCCTTTCTAGGAGGTAGCCTTAGACCTAAATTTGTCTATACAATCCACCCATAGGGAAGAATGGATGGCACCTTGGAAGAAAGGGGCACCGAGATAGCAAGTGGGGAGGTGGTCGATTTGGAAGCCGAGGATGGTAGAGATTCTTCTTTGAGTGACTTTCTTCGTATTGAAAAATAGATTTTTGTTTTATCCTTATTTATAGTTATCTCTGAGTATTTCCTGAATAGTTATAAGGACACCTTAATGGTTTTAGCTTCATGAACAGTGGCCTCACCCAAGAGGAGAGTATCATCAGCGAATTGTATGTGGGTGAACGCCTCCAAAAGTCTGCAAGCTTTGATTCCCTTCCAGAAACCCTTCCTGACATAATTGTTTATCGAGGCCCCGAGGGCTTCATCCATTAGGACTTACAAGAAGGGAGAAAGTGGGTCACCCTGGCGCAGACCTCTGGAGGATTTAAAAAAACCACAAAGAGAACCATTCACAATGATAGAATATCACACAATAGAAATGCAATAATAAATTCTTTCCACCCAGGCTCTGCTGAAACCCAACTTAATCAAAACCAAGCAACGGAATCTCTAATTGACCATGTCATACGCCTTTTTGATATCTAATTTAATGATCATTCCTTTGTGATTTTCTTGTTTGACTGAGTGTACAATTTTGTTTGCCAAGATGATGTTGTCCGTAATTTCTTTGCTTGGGATAAAGCCATTTTGCTCTAGAGAGATCATCAAATTTAGCATGGGTTTTAGCCTGTTTGCCATTGATTTGGAGATGACTTTGTATATAGTTGTGCATAAGGCTATCGGTTTGAAGTCCACAAAGGATTGTGTTTCAGCTTTCTTTGGTATGAGAGCAATTTCAGTATTGTTAATGTCTTTATTGAATTTATTCTTCTGCCAAAACTCATCGACCACCTCCCAAACGTCATGCCCTAGAAACTACCAACATTGCTAGTAGAAGAGTAAAAAGAAATCGTCAGTGCCCAGGGACTTATCGAGGTGCAAATCGAAGGTCACCTTCTTGACCTTGGCCAAAGTAAAGGGGGCCAAAAGTCTATCATTTTCCTTGCTAGGAACCACTTGCTTGATGTGGTTAATGATTTCAGATGGTGGCACATCCGTACTGCCCTCAGGAGCCAAGAGCTCTGAGAAATGACAGATAGCTTCCTGCTCAATGTCTTCCACATGTTCAAGAACTGACCCGTCAGGACCTTTGATTTTGTTGATTCTGTTGAAAGTCCTTTTGGCTTTGACAAAGTTGTGAAAAAAATTTGTGTTTCCATCCTTTGCTTCCAACCATGACTCTTTGGCTTTGGCTTTCCATAATTCTTCAATTATAGCAGAGACCTCACTAATTCTGTCCTTTAGTTATTTTTCCTTCAAGAAGTCTTCACTATTCATACCGTTCTCTATTACCTTCTTATTCAAGGATGCAATTTCACCCTCAATTTCCTTTTCTTCCAAAAAGATGTCCTTGAAACTTAGCTTGTTCGACTCTTTAAGATTAATTTTCAGATGTGAAAGTTTCTTGCAAAATATAAAACTTTTGGTAGCACCTGATTTTGGGATTTCTTCCCACTAAGTAGCCAGTAAACCAATCAGATATGTATGACAGAGCCACATTCGCTTGAATTTGAAGTAAGAGTTCCTTGGTTTGCTCAAGGTAGATATTTCCAGTGAGACAAGGAAGTGGTCAGATATTGAGATGGGGAGAATAGAGGATTCAATTCCCAATGGGAGCTCCAACTAGTTTTTCAATAACAGAGACCTATCCAGCTGTTCCGCAATGTTGGTAAAGCCTTATCTTCTGTTTGTCTAGGTAATTTTCCCAACTTTTGGGGGTATATCCCATAGTAAGTTACTATCCATGAAGTTCCTGAAGTCCTTGATTACCATATTCTCACTTCGTAGGCCACCGCTCTTTTCATCCAATGCAAGAATGGCATTGAAGTCGCTACCAAGAATAATAAGATCATCCGTTAGGTCACTCATGAAACATGATAGGCTGTCCCATGTGTGATGTTTGTCTTCAATCTTGGTGGGCCCATAGACATTGAGAAACTAGAATGAAATGTTGGAGATGAGAGATCTGAAATTGCAATGGGCCCAGGAAATAGTACCGCAACCACCCTCCATGACCACTGTTAGGTTTCCATAAGAAAGCAAGGTCCCTAGCACTACCAACAACATCCACAGTCCAACCATTCTAGGACCGACAGTGTTTAACGAAAGATTCAGCAACATCTTCTGATAACTCAGTCTCTTGGAGGATAACAATATCGACATCCAGTCTATCTAATTGGCACTTGATCAGGCACCTTTTGTTAGGGGTGTTTAAGCCCCTAATGTTCCAAGAGGTGATCTTCATGGTTTTCCAGGAGAGGATATGCCTCCCCTGGATCTCAACAGGTATTCCTTAATCTTTGGCAGCCCCTGTTTTGCTACAACTTCTTCCCTCTTCTATTGAAGAGTTTTATGTCCCTTTCTTTTTCTGGTTTTGGCTAAACCTCTAGAGGAAATGGTGGCCATTTGGATAATGCTCCTGGGATCCACAATCCCTAAAACATCTCTATCTCCCCCATCTTCAGACTAGCTTTCATCCAAGGGTTCTGACCACTAGGCACCCAATGTATGAACAGGTTCATAGGATTTAAGAACCGCAGGGGTAAGGTAAGGAATGATCTACCTTGAGGCCCATACAACTTGATTTGCTTCAAATTGTTCCTTTGTTACAGTTTCCTCTCTTGAAGCAACTGCCATAGTGGCTATTGCCACCATTGGGGGTGGTGCAAAAACCAATCGTTCCTCATCCATATTGTAGCTAACTTGTTATTCAAACACATTAGAGGTTCTAAAGGGGATGATTTTCCTAGATGACATTTTTGATAACTCAAGATGATCCGATGGGGTGACCCTTGCCACTATGGGCATGACCTTGGATTCGTTTGTTGCAATTGGAGGGCACCAACAGTTTGACGTGTTGGGAGGGGGAGCAGATTTCTTTTCTTTCTGCACCCAAAACTTTGGAATAGGGTGGAGGCACTAGGATTCTGAGTGCTTCCTACTATGGCAGTGAAGGCAGAAGAATTTGTTTTCCTCTAGTTCGATATCTTGCTCCCAAATGCCAGCTAAAGTTTTGATCTTAATCGACTTGGGAAGTTTTCTGATTGTGAGTAGCTTAATTCGAGCATAGTGAGCTATATTTCCATTCCCCATATCCAGTTTGATTGCATGACCTAAGCTATCACCAATCTTATAGAGGCATTCACTAGACCAAAACTCGAAAGGCAAGTGATAGAGGTGTATCTAGATTGGACCAGCATAGGGTTCGAAGCCTCTGGGATCAAAACGCGGGCGCCATTTCTGCGTGTACACAAAATCTCCCCCCATTTTGCAAGGTGAATTTTCCATGACCATGTTTTTTTTCTCCTCAGATCCCATGACCACCATGAAGAATTGTTTGGGAAGGAAAAATACCTTCGCATTCCTGCCCCAATTCTCACTGATCCATGCATTAATCTTGGCCCTTGGCTTGAAAGTGCCCAGGACCCTAGTGATCATAGTCATTTTTACCAATGCATCGATCTCATTGTCTGCTTCCCTTGAGACGTCCACCTCGAGCTGTGGAATGTGGCATTCGGCTCTACCCTTATTCACCATTTTCTTATATATATATATATATATATAGGCTCCTACAACATTAAAACCTATAAATTAGATGGAAAAAATAGTTATAGATGAATTCAAATATATACAAGGAGATGACCAAAAGATCGGAACAAGAATAGATTTATTTCATACTCTAAAGCAGTGGTTTTTACAAAAATATTGAAAGATGATGACCAATTGAAGGACCTCAATGAATGGAAGAGTGAATTTGGCTAGATTGTTCCACATTGCATCACTCACTTATAAAAGGATGGTGTGTTGAGTCTTGATAGGTTCAACTTAATAATGGATGGAGTAATAGCCTTGGATGTTGGATATTCGAAGTTTATCATGGATGGTCGGGCATTACTAGATAGCTGATGGAAGATTCACCTTACAAATATATTGAAAATTCAAGAATACAAATCGCTACATCATTATACAGTGTACAAGTCAGAGAACAATTATTTGGGTCCTCTCGAACAGTAGGCCTTGGGGCTATCATAGTGGAAGAAAAAGACATCTAGATACATTAATATGTAGAAAGGACCTTGAACAGATCTTTAGTGAGATCATAGGTGCCTTAAGGAGATTTAAAAACTATCGTTTCATGAGTGATACAGACTTCATTAGTTATCTACTTTCTTTGTTTTATGTTTTAAGCAAAACTAATGTTTAGTTTATAGGAAGAGACATGAATTTTGAAAAAAGATGCCATATTTTGGAATGGTCTGAAGATTGTTGCTTCTCTTATAAAAGAGAAACTAAGACTGCATTTTGATATCATCATCATAGGTATTTATAGAAACATAAATGAGGAGACTTATGTTAGACTGCAATATGTATTTGAAGCAATCAATGGAGAAGAATATCCAATCAGGTGTTTGGATTTTGGTTTCAATTATTTGTTGTTAATACTGTGTATGATTAGATTTTTTACATGTATTTGACATAGAAATATAGGGGTATATTGTGAAGTGGTATCAATTATTTGTTCATAATACTATGTATGATATAATAAGTAGTGGTCTTGAATTGTGTTTGAACTATAGATTTTTGGCACCAGTGCACTTCTCTAGCTCTTCTAGGGTTTTTCACTTAAAAGGAGAAAGTAGGGAAAAAAATGCTAAGCGATTCATTCAAATTAAGTTATGTATGATGTTATTATGCCTAAATGAAATGAAATAAGTGCAATTAATAGATTTATATGATTGATTATGAATGCAAAACTAAGATTTAGGCTATGTTGGAAAACACAATGTGATATGAAAACAATGAACTGCGACCAAATAAAATGGAAAACAGAAAAAGAAAGTTTGAATTGGAGTGCACTTGGGAAAAACTTGAGGAATATGGAATGGTCTGAATGCTGTATGAAATTATTGAAAAATCAATAGTGGGACTCATTCACCTAGGGTGGTGAATTAGTCCTGCTATTGGTGAAAACTCTTAGGAACCAGTTTTTGATTGTTGAGATCTAGAATATGAAAAAACCTAGATTTTCATTCTTAAGGTTGGAATCATTCGCCATTGGTGATGAATTATTCCTCTCCCAAAATTTTGATAAATCAAGAGACAACTCTATAACACCAGATCTAGAAATGTCTGCTTGTCAGGTTGTTGAAGTCAATTCTATAGGAAACAGACATAATACCTTCTCCAAGCCTGAAATATGATTAATTTAACTTGAAGCACCTAGTTGACTTGTTGACCACTTTTAAATCACATAAATTCTTGTTAAATCTGCATACATAGGTATGCAAACACACATGCAAGAGGGGAAAAATGGTTGAGGGTTAGCAAATAGGGGTTTTCCTTGGTCAAACCCCACTTTGGAAATCAAACCGTTAATAAAATAATGAAATACAACAGAATGATAAACAAATAACATGCAAATTCTATCAACTTACCAAACCCTTGTTGATGAAAATATGAAGATGTGTCAATGGATGCACCAAAATGCTTGAATAGTGCTTGATTTGATGTTGTAAGATGCTTGAATGCTTGAATATGATATGAGATCAAATGCTTGAATGAATGGGGATTAGAATGGAGGTAAAAACACTTATTAATACAATCTTGTACCTTAGTAATCTCTTAATACCTCATCACAGGCCGACATCAAGTGATTTTGAATAAAAACCTAAAAGGAAATTTAAAATATTTTGAATTTGGAGCCAAGGGAGACTCATTCGCCATGGGTCCCACCTAGGACTTGAAAATGGGTGTCAGGAATTATCATGTATTTAATGTTTTTTTAGGCTTACATTCAAAAATACACTCAATTAAGGCCTATAAGGGCATATAGGGGTCAAATAAAGCATAAGAAAGGTGTAAATAGTGAAGTTAAACCTAGAGAAGCGTGAAATCTTCTTACAAGACCTTACAACACTTCAAAATAGGACTTGTTTAATGATGAAGAGGTGATTTTTAGATGAATTGTAATAAATAGAGTCTAGAAGAGTGTAGAAATGTTTTACAACACTTCACAACACCTTCATAAGGCATCAATATTTGAATTTTAGTACATATATATGAATGCTCAAGCCACACTACAATATAAAATCATAGAAAAATAGACCAAACATCATGAAACAAGACCTAAAGGGCCATGAAAATGACAAGGGGCCCTTTTATGACACATTTAGCCCCCACTTTAGTGAGATGATGAACTTGCTTCAAACTCACACTAAAGTAGCCATGAACATCGAGAGGAGAGTTCGAATGCACTTATGTTAACAAGATGGAATGAAAATGATCAAGAGGGATGATCAAGCCCCCAGGATGGAGATCTCATGGAAAACTAAGCATAAGAACAAAGGAACACACAAATGTTGAAAATTGGATGAAGCTTTGAACGATTGTCCAACTAGTTCTAGATTAGATGTAGGATGGTTGTGAGAAGAAGAATGTATAGTCACTCTGGGGTGACAAAAATAGTGGTTGTCCATTAGGTGAGAAGGCCCAAAAGGTTAGATACATATGCTAGTTGGTATGCACTCACAAACACATAGGTGGCTATGGGGAAAGTTGTGCTGCTGAATGGGCTTCCAGCTCAACCATATCAAAGTTATACCTGCTGATAACTTTAATAAGGTGCCACAAAGGAAAATGTCATTTTGTGCTTCATGAGAAAAGCAAAGATTCATATGCTTAGAACTCATGAACAAAGAATAAGGTACCATAGGCATGCAAGTTGTGTTATGCAAGGTGGAAAAGATGTAAAATGTAGAAGTGTAAAAATGAAAAAGTGTAAAATGGAAAAGATGTTCAAAGGAGTCTTGTTAAGTTCATGCAAGGTTAGTTGCTTAGGGAACATTATGTCTAATGTCTCCAAGAGAGGACCAATCAAAGAATAGTATATTCACAACTTAGGGGATTCATTGCATCACATTAGTCCATCAAGAGGAATGAATATGCTAAGATAGATCACACCCATGAAGGACATCACACCTAATGTCATCCACAAAGTGACAAACAAATCATATAAATGGCAAGGATACACTAGGAACCAAGAATGCAAATGAATTAGTGGTATTTTATGCTCCCCACTTTAAAGGAATTGGGACACACCATTTTGTGATCAATTACTTTAAAGTAGAGAAGGAAAGAAAATGAAAAAGTAAAAAAAGACATGAGATCCAACTTGGGAAAGCACTATGCCAAGTCATATGTTTCTAAGTTAGGTTGTCATGTCATGTAAACAAAAAAGAAAAAAGAAAAGGAGGTTGCCCCTAGAAAGAACACACTCAAACACATAAGGGATCTATGGATTTGGGTCAATATGTTCATTGCTGCAATGTTTTTATTAAGGAGCTTAGAACTGTCATTATTCCCCAAAGCACATAGAACTAGGAAGAGACACAAAGAGAGTGAACAACAAAAAATAAAAGTCATTTTGGGTCAACATGGAAGAGACATAGGGTGTCTCAACACTTTGCATTGTCCCCAAAAGGAAAAAATAAGTGAAATGAAAATGAAAAGGAAAAGGAAAAAGAAAAGGAGAAAATCTTTTTGGTCAACATCAAGGAGACATTTCAGTCTCAATGCCTTGTGTCATCCCCAAAAGGAAAACCACAAGAAAAAGACAAAGTGAAAAGGAAAAGGGACTATTGGGTCAACATGGAAGAGACATAGGGCATCTCAACACTTTGTGTGATCCCCAAAAGGAAAACACAAAAGAAAAAGTGAAAGAAAAAGGACCTTTTGGGTCAACATGGAAGAGACATAGGGTGTCTCAACGCTCTGCGCCATCCCCAAAAGGAAAACACAAAAGAAAAAACAAAAAAGAAAAAGGACCTTTTGGGTCAACATAGAAGAGACATAGGGCGTCTCAACGCTTTGCGTCATCCCCAAAAGGAAAACACAAAAAGAAAAACTTAAAAAAAAATACAAGGCACAACATATAGAAGAAGAGAGGTACAAATAGAAGTGTATGACGAGAGAGAAACATCAAACACATGTTACGGGGGAACACAATACACACATGAAAAAAAAAAAAAAAGGGACAAGTAATGCAAATGTAAGTCAACCATTAACTAATATTGTAATACAAGGTACTCAATTTTGAATGGGAGAGTGTCGCAAGGGGATGTAAAGACGTAGGGAGAGGTATTTCAAATTTAATGCTGTGAGATGAAGAATCGGATGAAGAAGATGATGGCGGCGGGTGGACTCACAGTTTTGGGGTCTACCTTGTTTGTGGTGGACTGGTTTCAGGGTTTGTTGGTGGTTGGCAGGAGGATTTGGCTGTCTGTGGATGCCCTTGTTTCTTCCTGGGGTTGGCTGTGCGTCCGTGGGGGGTCCGGTCTTTGGTTGAGGCCAGATTTGTGCCTGGCGACATTATTCTTGTGGAGGGTTGTGTTCCTTCTTCCAAGGGGTGGCCTCTTTCTCCCCTTTGGTGGGTGGACCTTCCTTCTTTGTTGGTGAAGGCAGTTTCAGGATGGGTCGGCTTCTTTTCTTATCTTGGGCCCCTACCTTCTTATGATTTTTCTTTTTTTGCCTGGGTGTTTGGAGGCTTCCTATTTTTCTGTGGGACTGTGTGGTAGATGGCATTCCCTGATAGGATGAGCTTCATAACTATGTATTTTAGGGCTTTTGTTGCCTTTGCTTGTTCTCAGTCCGTTTCACAGATTTTTGGTAGTTTCTCAGCCCCTTCTTGGCCCCTGTTCTCATCTGGTTTCCTTTTACTGCTTGGGGGTTTCGTTGCTTGTGTTTTTTCTGTTGGGATATCTGGTGGCTTGTCAACCCTGACTGGGAGAGCTCTTTGTTTGTTTATCTGAGGGTTGCTTTGTTTGCTTCAGCTTCAGCTCTGTCCCTTTGGCAGGAAAATGTTGGTTTCATTGTTTCTTGTCTCTCCTTGTTCCTTGAAGCGCTGTTTGTTTTATTGGGAGAGGTGCTTCTGCCATGGAGTCCTTCAGGGCCTCTTTGGGGTGCTTTCCTTTTTAGGATGGGGTCTGTGTGTCTTTGTTTATTTCTTCTGACCTCTGGTTTTGTTGCAGTGGGGGTTTATCTGTCCCTCGCCTTCTTGGTTCCATGGCTTTGCTTTTCAAGCCACTTTCGGTGCATCCTTGGGTTATTCTGGTCTTTCCTATGGAGGTGGTCCTATCTTCTATTGAGGGGGAGATGGATGTGGCTGGAAGTGACTGTTCTCCTATAGAGGTGGAGTGGGATGCGGCTTGTTGTGCTTGGAAAAGCTGTTGGGGGGCTATTGAAGCCCTGTTTTATGGTGGTTTGGGTTTTGATGGGAACCTACATGCTTGCTCTTTTCTTTATCTTCTATGGAGGTGGAGATATTGATTTGGAAGTAGATCTTTGAGACTTTCAACCCCACGATCATTGACAGTTGCAGCTACGAGAAGCTGGGTTTTCTTTTCTATAGAGGTGGAAAGAACAAACGACTTTTGAAGGATACTGTTGGAGCTTTATGCTTTTGTGTTTACCTTTCCTATAATTTTGGGAAGGGGTGCTTTGCTGGACTCTGCTACTTCTGCTGGTGGAGCTTTGATCATGATTTGTACTGTGAAAAGTTGTATTGGGTTTAAGGTCCCTGTCAAAACCTTGTGTTATGGGCTGATGGTCTTGTCTATAACAATGGAGTGTAGTGGGTTGTTGGGCCTGTCAAAACCAACGAAGTCAAGATTCAAGTGATTTCTTGATGCTCTTCTTGGCAACCTGCTGGCTTTTGGCTGGTTGCTATCTTGCTGTGTCCCTGGTTTGCTGCTGGTTGTATTTTAGTTTATCCTTTGTGTAGCTTGTTCGTCTTGGTGTGGGTCTAGGACCCCTGTAAGTCCTGATGGTTTCAGGTCCATTCAAAACCTGTTGTACATGGTTTCGGGTCCATTCAAAACCTTTTTTCCCCATCTATCAAAAACCGATCTAGTAATGCAAATGTTATTGGTTCATTAGTCTTAAATAGTTAAGCAGAAAAGGAATAGAAAAATTAAGAGACAAAGGAAAATGCATTACAAGGACAAGGCTAACAATGTCTTGTCCCCCACAAAGTGTAGAGGAAAGAATGAACCGAGGTGGGTGATGTTAAAGGATCATGCAATAGTGAGAATAGGGAATTCTACAACTATGGAATGGTGATGGGGAAACAATCAGTATTAGTGAAGTGATACTTATCCAATATGTCCTTCAATATCCGACATTCTTTTGTTCGATGACCAAGAATGCAATGATATTTGAAAAATGGTATGTTAGAATATTTAGGAAAAATAACCAACCTATTCATAGGTGGTAAAAGTATAAGACCTTTGTTTAAAAGTAGTTGAAGTATCCTTTCACATTCGGGTGGAAGATGTGTAGGAAACTTAAGTTTCTTCAAATTGTAAGGTCATTTTCATTTGCTAGATTCTCCTTGTTCATGAACAGGAGGAGGAAGAGGACCCACGGGGATCCTAGCATCCTTGTCATTAGAAGGGGGTAATGGTTGTTCACATGGAAGGAGAATGTTCAAGTCAGGAGTAGCATCAAAGATCACTGTACCATCATCTCAAAGTCTCCTAGGTTGAAGAGGTCTATTAGGATGAGAAGGATCTTGATATCCGAGTCTTATTATTTTTTCTTCTATTGGTTTTTGTTCAGGAAGTTGGTGAATGTCATGTTCATGTTTTGTGTCACAACCTTGTTTTCTTAGGATAGTAAAGCCTTTACAATATGTTTCTTTAAGGTTTATGGGAGTGTTTGTGAATTTTTTATCATAAAATGGATGTGAGTGTGTTTGTTTAGAGGCTAGGTCCACTGAATGGAGGAGCCTTAGATCCTTCATTGACTTCAGGATGTAAGTATGCAAAGTGATTAGGGGGTGTAACAGTAGGAAAATCTTGTGTCCTTATGGATGGATAAAAGGTTGTTTTGGATTCTAGGTTATCAAGGAATTCATTAGAGAACTTTTTCATGCTATGGTCATCTTCTCCAATGATGTCTACATCACGAGGAGGAGAATCATGAGGAGTTGAAGGAGCATGTGGAAGTGTAAGGTCATTAGGGTCACAACCAAAGGCACAATTAGACATGTCTACCAAGGATTTTAATGAATTCCAAACTTATTAAAAGAAAATGCCATGATGCAATAAATGACTAAAAATAGAGATTTTGGAAATGAAAATAGAAAGTAACTATAGAAGACTATAATGCAGAAAAATACCAGAAAATGTCTAAAATAGCTGTGTGAAAAGTGCAAAGGGATTGATTCACTTAGGGTGGCGAATGAGTCCCAATATGATATTTTTTTGTGTTTTTCAAAAAATTTAATGTGATTCTAATGCTTTTTATTATGCAATAAAGTACACATATGCAAATTTTTAGTTATTTCAGTGATATGCAATGCAAAAATGAAATCTAAATGAAGCTTTCACTAATGCAATTTGAGAAATCCTAGAATGAAAAAGCAAGAAAAAAACCTAATTGAATGTTGATGCAAGTATAATATAGGATGCAAGATGTAAATGAAATCATAAATGCAAAGTGTTCAAAATGTAGAGTTTTGACACCAGTGCACTTCTCTAGCTCTTCTAGGGTTTTTCACTTGAAAGGAGAAAGTAGGGCCAAAAATGCTAAGGGGTTCATTCAAATTATGTTATGTATGATGTTATTGTGTCTAAATGAAATGAACTAAGTGCAATTAAGTGGTTTATATGACTGGTTATGAATGAAAAACTAAGATTTAGGTTATGTTGGAAAACACAATGTGATATACAAACAATGAACTAAGAATGAATAAAATGCAAAATAGAAAGAGAAAGGTCGAATCAAAGTGCACTTGGGAAAAATGTGAGGAATCTGGAATGGTCTGAATGTTGTATGAAATTATTGAAAATCAATAGTGGGACTCATTCGCCTAGGGTGGCAAAGTAGTCCTACTACTAGTGAAAATTGTTGGGAACCAGTTTCTGATTGTCAGGATCTAGAATATGACAAAACCTAGATTTCCAGTCTTAAAGTGGGACTCATTCGCCACTGGTAGTGAATCAGTCCTCTCCCAAAATTATGAGAAATTAGAAGACAACTCTGCAACACCAGATCTGGAAATGTTTGCTTGTCGGGTTGCAGAAGTCAATTCTGCAAGAAACAAACATAATACGTTCTCCAAGATTGAGATATTATTGATTTGACTTGAAGCACCTAGTTGACTTGCTGACCACTCTTCAATCACCTAAACGCTTGTTAAATATTCATACATAGGTCTACAACACACATTCAAGAGTGGAAAAATGGTTGAGGGTTAGCAAATAGGGGTTTTCCTTGGTGAAACCCCACTTTGGCAATCAAACCCTTAATAAAATAATGAAATACAAGAGAATGATAAAAATATAACATGAAAATACTATCAACTTAGGAAACCCTTGTTGATGAAAATATGAAGATATGTCAATGGATGCTCCAAAATGCTTGAATAGTGCTTGATTTGATGTTGTAAGATGCTTGAATGCTTGAATGTGATATGAGATCAAATGCTTGAATGAATGGGGCTTAGAATGGATGTAAAAATGTTGATTTATACAATCTTGTGCCTTAGTAACCCGTTAATACCTCATCATAGGCCAACATCAAGTGATTTTGAATAAAAACCCAAAAGGAAATTTAAAATATTTTGAATTTAGAGCCAAGGGGGACTCATTCACCACCCATGGCGAATGGGTCCCACCTAGGACCTAAAAATGGGTGTCGGGAATTATCTTGTATTTAATGTTGTTTTTTAGGCTTACATTAAAAAATGCACTTGATTAAGGCTTATAAGGGCATAAAGGGGTCAAATAAAGCATAAGAAAGGCATAAATAGTGAAGTTAATCCTAGGGAAGCGTGAAATCTCATTATAAGACCTTACAACATTTCAAAATAGGACTTGTTTAGTGATGAAAAGGTGATTTTTAGATGAATTATAATAAGTAGTGTCTAGAAGAGTGTACAACACTTCACAACTCCTTCACAAGATGTCAATATTTGAATTTAAGTACATAAATATGCATGTTGAAGCCACATTACAATATAAAATTAGACCAAAATAGACCAAGCATCATGAAAGAAAACCTAAAAGGCCATGAAAATGACAAGGGGCCATTTTTCTATGACACAGTGGTATTGGATTTTTTATGCATTTTAGGTGGAAATATAAGGTTATATTATGAATGCAGTATTTCAGATATCATTTTATTGAAGAGATTGAACAATTTTCTTATTTTGTATTCTCTCATTTTTAGTTTTCAGTGTCAGTTAGACTAAGATATCATTTCTTTGTTTTTAATGAGGAGGCTTAGTTCACCTAATGTTAAGATATCTATATGTATTATTAAATCACAAATGTTCATTGTTGTTTCCTTCACACAAGCATATTGAATGCATGTGGAGGCTAGAAGTTGTATTACAAACTAAAGCTATCATCTAGGACATACAAGAAAAGTCTAACATCTAGAACATATAGGACATACAAAAAATTATATTCTAAATGAAAAAATTAATTTCAACCAAAGTTAGAAAACTAAGAATAATGAATTATATTTAATAACAAATTACACCATACATATAACCAAAGTTTAGGCGAAAAGCTAACCTCTTAAGGTAGCATGCTAGTTAAGGTGACAAAACATCATCATAATCATTTGCATTGATGATTGCATTGCATTGCACATCCTTCAAACTCAAATAATTACTTGACATTGCATAACTAATAACTAGATGTTGATAGATGAAAAAATTTCAATTACAATATAGTTTTTACGAAGTCAATCTAAGTAGTTTAGCAATTACTTCACATGCATACTAATAACTAGGAGCAGATGGCAATTACATTTGTTTGTCATGGCATTCCATGAGATCACATTTCTTAAAGGAATTTTTTCAAACAGTTCACTTCCTTATCTATGCTACCACATTTTTCATACATATTGTCTACAAAAGCATTTTATCAAACAATTCATTTATATGGCTAAAAGCCTAAAACAAGTTCTTTCAAACAAGCTATGGATGATTGGAAAAAATCTATCCCAGCATAATAGTAAGCAATAACATAGACAAGGAAGAGAACTAGTTGAAAAAATGCCTCAAAGAAATATGGTCTCATGGTGATGGAATGCCATGACAATCCATAACAATTCGCTTGTCATGGAATTCATCATGGCATTCCATCACCATGAGACCACATTTCTTGGAGGCGTTTTTCCAAAGTTTATTTCCTTTTCTATGCTACCACATTTTTCATACATGTCTACCAAAGCATTTTATCAAAAAGTTCGATGCCTTGCTGCTATGGCTAAAAGCCTAAAATAGATGATTTCAAACAAGCTATGGATGCTTGGAAAAAATCTATCAAAGCATAATAGTAAGAAACAAGCTATGGTATCATGTTTTTTTTTGGTGCAAAAGTAAATGTGATTTTATTTGCATTTTTTTGCAGGCTTTAAACACATTTTTTTGGCAATTTTGCTATTTGAAATGGGGATAAATCTCTATAATCAATTTTGCACATTTTTTAATTGTTGGATTCTCACAATTAGTGAAAACGGTAGTGTTCATGAAGGAATGGAAAATATGTGTACAGCCTCTGAATTATACTCTTATTGTGCAATGACATTCAATCATTTAGCAAAATATTTTTTCTTCATAGGGCAACATTTTCTTGTGGAACAATTGACTAAGATAGATCTCGTTTCAACTAACCACCTTCTCATGAAATCTCATTCATATTATAATTGTGCATGATCTTATCATAGTAAAGGTGATTATGACACCACTAGCTGCTACTACATGTCATCGGTCAAGGAAAGATGGAGGCCAGAGGATTTTATGGATAGGTTCAACTAAAGTTGGGAGATCTTAAGAGTTCTCTCTCAAATTTTGAAAAGGTTCTTAAGGTCCACCCTAAGAACTGTGAGATCTTAAAAGTTGTAGGCCATATATATGCTCAACAAGGACAAGTAGAGAAGGCTTTGGAAATTTTAAGAAAGGCAACTCACATAGATCCACATGATGCCCATGCATTTATAAAGATGGGTGAGTTATTAATATCGATAGACCCCAATGCAACCTTAGATTCTCTTAAGACAACAAAGTCTCTTCTGAAGAAGAGCAGAGAAGAAGTACCCATTGAATTGTTAAACAAAATTGCGGTTCTTCATTTTGAGCGTGATGAACTAGATTTGGTTCAACAAACTTTTATGGAGGAATTAGGAAATGGAATTTGGGTTTAACTCATAAATAAAAGCCCCAGTGCCAATTTTTTATTTTTTTCTATGTGCTTTAAGGATATGGAATTCATCCATCAACTAGAAGAAGGTGGTGTTTCACTTCAGTTACCATGGGATAAAGTCACAACACTATTTAACCTTGCTAGGTTGTTTGAACAACTACATGATACTAAAAAATCAAATCTTTTATACATGCTAATATTGTTCAAGTTTCCTGATTATGTGGATGCATATCTATATCTTGCAGCCATGGCTCAGCATTGGATACCAACTATAATTGAGCTAGACCAATGTGATTCCCAAACATTCTCTTTTCATCCAAGAAAGGTCCAACCTCATGTGACACTAGCAAACCTTAGTCACGACTCCCATTATGGATAAGCCCTTTGTTGTTCCTAGACTATGCATCCAATACTTAAGTGTCCAACACCTATCTTAACTGCAGAAACACACACCCCATAATGGTTGTGCAAGTGGATCGTCCTCACCAATCTTCTTCACTTTGGTGCACCTGACACTCCTCCTTACACCTAGTGCAACCTTGTCCACTCATCTAGACTACTATTGTTCCCTGCACAACACCTCTTCTTCCTACAAAGTTCTCACCCTAGTTCCCCCATAATATAGGCTCTTTGTAGAACTCCAAGTCCTCACCTCCATCCAGTTTCCACCCTCGGTGCATTCCACTCCTTGGAATGTTCCCTGAGTACTCAAGCCAAGCTTCCTAACCTAGTGATAGATTAGAATCCTTGTATGCACCTTTGTTCCTACCTTTTTGCACACATATAGTGCATTTCTAATATTCCCAATGTTGGCATCACATATTGGCCTCCTTAGTTCCTTGAACCCTTAGGCCACATTTCACCATGGGATGGCTAGACTCCCTGAACTAGCTCCTTTTTCTATACATGCAATCTCTCCTTGGACTAGTTGCAAGCCACCATCTACATAACCTTGTTGGTGAACCCTATTCCTCATTTATCCCAATCATTTTGACCAACTACATGCACACATCCAAATCCAAGCCCCATGGACTTATCTTCCAACTTACATGCCTACTTGAGCTCTAATCTCTCTTTTCCATGATCCAACAAAACCCTCCTTGACGTTGGACTCATTTCCAACTTGGCAGTGCTCCTGGAACATTATTGCCTATGGACCATCTCCACTATTTTGACCATGCATCTGAACATGTCATGTCTTATTTATCTCTCTGGACTTACCTCATGGCATGACTCCACTATGAGCATCTCCACTATTTTGTACTGTTCCTTGGGCACCTTAATCCACACTTCCTTCTTATTCTTCTCAGCCAAGTAACAATTAAAGCTAAGAGTTAAGAAAGTGATGCCTTCACTGCAGATGCAAAATGACGAACATCATTGTGCATACTTTGTATGTCCACTTCTACACCATATCTATCTTCTAATAGTGGATATAATAATGTGGTACGGGAGGAAGGTGTATATATAGTAATAGTCAGATTTGAGAAGAATCATGCAAATGAAGCTTCTAAGTTATTTGGCGAATGCTTCGGCGTTGGTGACAATCAACAGCTGCTGCTCTTCCATCCCTCTTCCTACGATTTAATATTAGTTGTTGTACGCGTTGGAAAAGTTCAGTTCTTATATGCTAACCAAGGACAAAATATGAAAAACTTATCAAACATCGAAGAACACGAAAAACATTTACCATTGTTGGGAAACTTCGTAATTGCGAAGAAGTGACATCAACATGGAAACTGTTATTGGTCTTTCCTCTTCTCTGCTACGTTTTAATATAAATAGATGGAAGCCATTGATCATCCGATAAGGAAAATTTCCAACCATTAAGCTAAAGGAACCACAAATTTCTCAATGGTGCTTTAAATAAGCTTTTAACTGCTGGGAAGGTTCCTGTTGGTCTCGTGGGACTTTCGGCCATGTTTTGGACATTCAGTTCCCAATAGAGCTTAATATTTGTCAACATTTGAGCGATAGATATATCTGATCAAGTAGAATATTTGACTTCCCCGCCTATCCAAATCTTTCTCGAATAGGCGTCGATCGAAGTAGCTCTATCGGTAACTGAATATCCAAAAAATCGTCGAAAGTCCCAGGAGACTACCAGGAACCTTCAAAGCAGTTAAACGGTTACGTCATATGTATACACATACCTTGTCTATATTTATCTTTTTATCCATGTTGGATGTATTTTCTAAAAATAATTATCTAATAGAAAATTTTAAAGGGCTTTTATTTGATTTGAGAGATTTTTTAGTGGTTGGAAGATGACTTTTTAAAAAAACAAAAAATTATGAGAAAATCAGCAAACACATACCCGTGTTTAATGAAATAAATTATAATTCTTTTTATTAATTAAAATTTAAAAAAATATATATTTAATAGAAATTTAATCATTATTTTGATAAAAAATATTAATATTTATAAAAGATAAATTATTTTAAGAGAAATTCATATTATATATTTTTTATTATATTTACAAAGTAATTTCATGTTTAAGTAAATTATATATTTTTAGAAAATGAAATATTTAATTATTAATTGGTTATAAAGAATAAATTCATTTTTTAGACTCTATAAATTTTGAAAAGCATTCATTCAAAGTAAATTACACAAGAAGTAAACATCTAATTGTTGGCTAATTATAAATAAATTCATCTCTAAATTGTATAAAGTAAAAGAAGTATCAATTCATGTAATTGAAAAAAAGAAAGCATAACATATAATTGTCCACTCACAAAACAATTGAATTAATTTTTGAAAAAGTATAAAGATCAATAAATATTCATCAATGAAAATTATATAAAAATAAAAATAATCTAGTGTCATAAATAAATGCTATTTTCAAATTGACATTAGCCTCTTGCATGTAAATGGCATAAATTCTCTCTTAATATTTTTGTGCATGGTATACCTAGCATTAGAACTACTAATCTCAAAAACACTAGAATCCTATAACCTAAAACTTCAAAAAAGCAATTATTCACACAATAAGTTCTTATCTTTTAATTAATTTCATACTAGATATCCACCAAAGATTTTCTTCATTAATTATTGTAATGTGTATGCTTTAAAATGGAATTTACATAGATTTTACATTGAGTGTTATATTAAGAACATGTATATTGATTTCTGGGTATGTGCAGGATCATGATGGGCCAAAAAGTGGCAATATGATGGGTATGTGGCTGACGACTTTTCTCTTACCCAAAATTGATGAAATGAAAAGGGTTTTTAAAGGAGATTCTCATCTTTCAACCAATGTAAATTATGCTTTACTTTGAATTTAATAAGTAATTATTATTCATTTTCTATTTGAATTACAACTAAAGTCCTAATTGATAGGCTGATTGAAAAATATCTATAGCTTTCAAACAATATTATATTTTTTTAATCTAAAACATGTGTCACATTATATGCTTCACATACTATAGGATTAAAAAAATAAAAATTGAATTTCATGAAGTTTTGACCAGGTTAAGGTGGTGAGACATACGAGTTTTTTATTTTTAAAAAAAGTTGTAATAAATAATTCATAATTAATTATTTACTTGTAAAACAATTACAAAAAAATATGCATCACATCTACTTATATCTAAGGTCTTATAAAAAAATATTATAATTTTATTGTGGTTATGGTAGACACCTACTTATTCTTTCCTCGTAATTTAAGTACTACTACATTAAATTAAAAATTTTCACCAAAGAGTTTTTCTTTTCTTAAACAAACCTATTAGTTTAGAAAATACGCTCAATTTTCACATATTCTATTCTTACATATTTTGAAATAATATAGATAACTTATTCAAATTTTACGCCAAGTTGCTTAACAATGGTATTATGGAATACTTTTAGCATAGTTTATATAAATTTTTCTTTTAATTTTACCCATCATATTGTGTGAGCAACCACAAATGAAATTGATGCTAAGATTCTATATGAGTTTTGGAAGTTGATGGCTTTTTAGGAATGCTTTCAAAGAATTTTATGAATGAAAAAAAAAAAAATTCCAAACAACTTGAGGTTTATAATATCTTAATGAGAATAATATTTTTTACATCACTAGGTTGTGCAATTGTTTCAAATATGTGGTGGTTATGACATATATCAGTTGAATATCTTAGATCAACACCTATAAGTGTGCATTGATACTTTTTGTATTCCTATCTACTAGGCCCTATTATGTGAGGCTTTATTTTGTTTCACCATGTTTTTCATACTTGGTAGAAATTCACAAGCTAGTCCACGCATGCCATTTTGATGCATCAACAAAAACATACTCACTTAGATGACACTTTATTAAACTAGGAATAAAATTCATTTCAAAGGGTGAGTTATTTTATGACCTTGAAGTATATTTCCTAATGTTTCCCCTTCTATATTTCTAGTATCTAAACCTACTACTTACCATTTTATGTTACCTCTTGCCTTCATTTTGGTGTGCCTTATCTTATTGTTCCCTAGTTACACAGTTAGGTGTTCTACAATGGGAACAAAATTTAAAAGTAGACACACATGTTTTTATGAGGAGTTTAAATTCCTAGAAAAGGGTTCATTAAATTTCCATACTGATCATTCCATCAACTAAATTATTTTTGAACATTTTTTTTTTTTTTGTTCTATGTGACGAAGGTGCATGGATACATTTTAGACATGTACACTTGCTAGCCATCATATAGCTTAACATAACTATAGTGTGTCATTTAGATGACTAAAATAATTTCATTTTTTAATCTAATGACACATTAATAAGAATCGTGATGTATAATTTTCTCCAAAAAATATTTATCTTCCTCATCTAAATATAGATGTCATTTTTTACCTTCTATTGATAAAATTTTACAATGAACCAAATTTAATTAGATTTTATATGTTTAGATACATATATCAATTATTCCATGACATGATATACACATATGCTTTATCATGCCAAGTATGGTTGTCACCAATAAAGTTGGGAGATCATCATCATACATCTCTTTTGTCACCTATCAACTCTCACTATGTTTAGTGATTAATTTATAGCTACACTTGCACTAGATATGTTGACTTATATTTCCTTTTAAATGAAGAAAATAAGCAAAGACACTTCCTATAATAATATCATCTGAGATAAGTACAAAATAACTAATCTTACAATAACTAAGAATAACCACCCCCCCCACACATAGTGATTAATCTATAGCTACACTTGCACTAGATATGTTGACTTCTATTTCCTTTTAAATAAAGAAAAGATGTAAAGACACTTCCTATAATAATCTCATATGAGATAAGTACAAAATAACTAATCTTATAATAACTAAGAATAACCCCCACCCCCCAACACACACAAAAACAATTATGCACTTAGAAAAATAAATTTTTGAGAGAAAATTTCCACACTCTAAATAAAGAAGTATGTTTATTATTAGTAGAAATTAATTAATAATAATAAAATACCCAAGGACATGCCCTTATAATAATATCAACAAAATTAAAAATTTGGAGTAATTCTAATAGGATAATGATACATATAAATATACACTACAAGTACTTCAACCCTTGAAGCACCTAATAAATAGAAAAAACTCAAAGTGTAAACCATATGTAGTTTACCAAAGCCATGAACCAAATTATTGACTAAAAATTGGCACCACATGTAGCCCAAATTTCAACACCATATTATATGTGGTTGTCAATACACTATATTTATCAAATGACTTAAACCTAGTTATAGCTCTTCATAACCTCCTAAAAATGGGTTCTCCATTTTGGCATATTCAAACCCCATGTAGATATTATTTATGAAATGAATAATAAAATATTATAATTTTGATCAAATTCCAACATGACCCTCCTCATAAATTATCTTATGAATCAAGAATCAATCATAAGGAACTTTCATATTTTAATTTCATTATATTCTCTTACACTTGAAGATGCCTTTAGTTTCTCTAGAAGACATTACAAGATAGTTGAAATTTTTCATGCCGTAAATGCTAGCTATAAGTGGGATGCACTTGTTTTGATGTGAGAGAAAAATTATTAAAAAATATATATATTTTTTAAAAAATGCACATTATTAGGATGTAAGGTTGAACTAGATTTCTCATTATTGTTTGACTTATTATATACCTTAAAAATATAAAATAGGAACTATAATACAACTATCTAACTACTAGGATTGAAGAGGAACATAAACTTAGTGTATGAGCTAAACTTCTTCATATTCTTATAAGTTTCAGTAATGCATATGAATTTTTTTATAATGTATCAGATTTCTCCAAAATAACCTTCTCATCCTTTATAATATCTTAAAAAATGGTATTGAACATAAATATACTTAGTCTTTGCATGAAAGGCATGGTTCATTATGAATTACACAACACTTTGGTTGTTAGGCCAATATATAATACTTATGTAATCTACCCTCAAATATTTACATAGTGTCTATATCCAAATAGCTTCCTTACAATGGCTTCCCTATTAAGATTACTCAATTTGGTCAATTTTCTAAATATGACAAAAACTTCTAATTTTAAAAACATTACTAATTATCTTATGAATGACTTTGCACCATTGAACTTATATAATTGTGCAATTTTTATTTAGAAATGAATCACCTATTTTCTATATTTTTACTTTAATTGTCTATTTTATTTTAAAGTTGAAACACTCTTAACTTAATATGAATAAAAAAGCACATTTATAGGACCATTTGAAAAAAAATGTACTTTTAAGCTATAAATAATATTATAATTTTTCCATTCACATTCTATATGCATTCTTATCCTACTACATATATTTTTTTATTTTACATTATGGGTCTTACTATTTCAATTAAAATAAAACACTAAAGTATCTAGTTTTTCTAAAAAGGAAAGTACACCATAATTATGCAATGAGAATATATCCTCATTATAGTCATCTAGAGAGAAAACTAAGATGAGATGACATTGTTAGACTTTTTGTTTAGGCTCTTCAAATCATTAACAAAAATTATTAAAAATTTTAATCATTTATTTAATTGTGTAAACAAAAGAATGTGACACAAGGTCATGTTAATCCTTTCAATTTCCTTATTAATTTTAAATCTTCATAAAATAGTTGAGGTTGTGTGGGATAGAGAAGTGGGATGCATAGATGATTGTTTTTTAATATTTAAATTAGGTTTTGATTATTATATATTTTTCTCTACTTTTCATGCTGCAAAAATTACTTTTTGTATATTTCATATGTCTACAATTGATGATTTTGTTGCTTCTCTCATAATGGAGTTAGAAAATCCCATTCTAATGGGAGTTCTTAAGTCTTCTAAATTGCATGGCTTGGAGACTCTTCGAGAGAAGAAGAAAAAAATAGTTTTATAATAAGGATAAGAACTAGAGGAACACTACGATAAATATGGTATTAAAGATAAGAATTATAAATGGTCCATTCTTATTAAATATATTCATCCTCTTTCAAAGGTAACAACCATTAAAGGAGAAATAATCTTACAAAGAGATAATACTCTACTTATAATGTGAAAAAAGAAGGACATTGAAATTAATAAGAGTATAATGTTACTGAATTTTCTCAAATAAAAATAACATACAATTTAGACAACGCATGTATCTCAAAAGCCAACAAAAAAATTGTATGTGATTAAAATTTGTTTCCAAACAGATGTGATTGACCTCAACCAAATAAAAAGATAATCTACATATAATTAAAATTAATTTTCACATTATTCTTTTCTCTTACATAATTGAGTTATCCATCGACAATTACACCTTACCTTTTTATCTTGTAAATTTAAATCTTATTTTGAGACATCTGATTTGTTCATTGATCCATTAATTACCAAACTAATTTAAACTTTCTTGTTGCCTCCAAAAATTTTATGTTACTTAATTCTTCCATCTCTATTATTATTAAGATTTTGTACAGTAACTTTGTTTAACTTTTTAATGGTTTAAATGTGCCTCTTTATAATAAAGATTAAAAAAAAATCATCTAGACATCACGTCAAAGCTTCAGTTTTAAACTTAAAAAGCAATTGCAAACATTCTTCATTCTTATAGCCTGCGATCTGGTTTTTTATTTAATTAATAAATGCAGAAATATTATTAAATAACTAATAAATGGCATTGCTTTGAACCGATCGACAAACAAAACGGACAAAAGCGAAACTAACATAACTAGAGGCCAAAAAGGAAAACTGAATAGGAAATAAACTACTCTTCTATTAACTCATACGAAATGTTAAATTTAATAATTTCGTTGGAGAATTAAAGACTATGAACATAGAATAAATTTAAACTATAGAGCCAGCTCAAAAATTCTTACATACTTTCTATGTATTATCAAGATACTTAAAAGACTCTTAAAACTTAATAAACAGTTTACTTATGTACAATTTTATGAAATTACATGAGTTTTAGTGCATGCTAATCATCCTTTGTAAAAATGTCACCATTCAAGTATTTATGTCTATATATATTGATAACATTTGCTTAGCGTACTGAATCACCCAGTTGGGATGAGGACAATTCCTGGCCTCGCTAGAAAGAAACAAATACAGGAAACTACAATGAATTACACAAAACGAGTGACTGACGTCCATTCTATCAGGGTTTTCCAATCAGCTACTCAGTGTCGATAGGATTGCAGTAAAACACAGAGGGTTTGCGCGACGGTATTTCAATGGCTGAAAATCCTGTACATCTTCCGTTCATGTTGGCAATACACACGTCAACCATGTCTTTTAGAAGTTTGGTTTGCTGGATTTTTGGCTGAGCTGCAAATTCGTCTACAGCCATCCACTGAACAAAACAAAATTTTACATCATTTACGTGGTATTGAAATTATTCAGCTTGAAAAGACCACCCTTGTGATCAAATACGCACCTTTGCTCGTGAAATTTCAGTTTCTTGTATAACAATATCAGAAGAAAGAGATTTCATCATACACACGAAAAGTAGATCAGATTTTCCAAATGGAGCATTATGGCCATCCCTGTAGTTCATGCAGCGACAGCTATTAGAAGGCTAAAGTTTAATCGATAAAACTTTCCCATCTTCTTAGCAATTATGGAACAATGTTACAGCACAGTCAGCCTACATATGATGAATTTTTTCTCTACCTGAACCCGACCACTTCTACGAATTCTGTATCGATCTGTAGAAAAATGAAGAATAAATTTAAATTAAAGTAAATGCTTGAAATCATAATACAAAGTAGTGAAAATTCATAATTCAGAGGAAGGAGGTGAGGAAAGTGGCATTTAGCCCTGTTTCTTCCTTAACTTCTCTTATAGCCCCTTTGTTAACGCCTTCCCCCTATGACACATAAATTGGCCATAAATACTTTAGTGGTTGCCTTGTAATTTCTTCTAAAACATAGAAAGTAATAAGTTTATTTACTGTAGGCTTGATATATCTAAATTTAAATGTGATACCTGTTTTATCCTTCCTGTGGGCATTTTCCACAATCCTGAATCTTGGTAAGGTCCACACTTCTCCTGAACTACGAGAACCTAAATCAACATTGGCATGATAATTTATGTAATCGATTTATCAGTTCAAGTTAATGGTTAGACAGCAGTACGTTCACCACAATCAACAGGCTTTATAAACTTTTTCGTACACAACTATTTAAGAAGCAGATCAAGTCTTTGGCCAGATTTTTTGAGATAGATTTTTAGCCTTCATTGGATGTTATCATGTTTCAAAATAAAATTAACAAGTAGTCAATATACTTATAAGTTTTTCCATAAACATAATTGTAAGGAAAGAAATCCCACTTCACACACAATCACTTGAAACAATGAACTACTTATTACAATTACATTTTGGTATGTGTAATAGTGCAGTTACATGCATGGTTACCTCTTCCTTGTCGTTGACTACAAAAGCTGCAATTCCCACTTGATGTGAACCATTATCAGGAATAGCAGAAATGGTTTGAGGCATCCAACGCACTAACATCACATATGATGGTTCTGCATGGTGGTACCGAAATCCCTCCTGCGACTAATCACATAGTATACAAATTGTATTATAGCATATTCCCATGACTCCAAATTATTTACCAAATATTGCATGACAAACTGATTTCACAATAGATCAATGGTGGTAACAATTTTATGAAAAGCTAACCTCAATTACAACGGGAACTAGTTTGGCCTGTTCCTTGGGCACTTTAATCCACACCGCCTTTTTCCCCTTCATAGCCAACACAAGTATAAATCAAATCTATTATTTGTTGCCTTTTACATTTATTGAAGGATTTATATTTACAGTTAACAAAGCACTAACATGGTGTGCCCATTGAGAAAGTGATGCCTTAAGCGAGGATGCAAAATGACGAACATCGTTGTGCATATTTTCTATGTCAACCTCTA
Source organism: Sequoia sempervirens (assembly GCA_007258455.2). Taxonomy (NCBI): domain Eukaryota; kingdom Viridiplantae; phylum Streptophyta; class Pinopsida; order Cupressales; family Cupressaceae; genus Sequoia; species Sequoia sempervirens. The sequence continues at coordinate 6,008 of VDFB02283132.1, read as the reverse complement.
CACCATCATATCTGTCTTCTCGGGCTTTCAGCAGTTCATGTATTTCTTTTGCAGGTAGCTCATTTAAAACTGTTCCAACGTTGCTGATGGCATTATCGTTAGTAGCCGAAACTGTTGGAGATAATAATCCCAACTACCCAGCGTTGCATTTAAAACAGAAGTTTCCAACCGACTCTAGACTCTTCTGTCACCGACCTCTCACCGACCTGCAAACCATCTCTATGTGCACATGCCTGTTGATTTCTAGAAAGCTCTAAGCTCTCTATAAATAGAGGCACATGTAATGAGGTTATTCACTCCTTGATGAGTCCAGCTCCGCAGAGCTGTATAGAACTGTAGGAGGCAGTATGTAATGTTTCTGTGTATGAAGTGAGCCAGCTCAGTCAATTAGTCAATGTTATATGTTTTATTTTGTTTAATACAAATCTGTTTCCATTTTATTTTGTCTTTGTTCTGCTCTCCCCTGTTTTCTTCATGTGGTATCAGAGCCGATGGTGGAATCCATTTGCTGTGCTAACCAAGATCCTCTCTGTCCACGGTGCTGAAATCGCTGTTTGAGATCTATGGAGGATTGCTGTCTGTTTTGTTTTGTTTGTGTATATGTTGTTAAGATTAAAAGTCACTGAAAGTGCTCACGCTGAGGAAGCCTGTCAAAGAGAAATCACTGTGTAAAGAGGATCGAGTGCTTTCATTAGAGAGCCATGTTAGAAGAATTTGAAGCTGTAGCTGTAGTTGCAGAAGACAACTAAGATTTGTGGAGAATGAAGTCACTGAAGATCTCCCGTAGACCGCCTCCTGTTTCTGAAAGGTGTTTGTGGTCGCTGTTTGGATCACAGCAGTCTAAGTCAACACCAGCTGAGAGATTTTGCAGCCACCAAGACAAGAATTCGAAAGTGATCTGTTGAAGAGCTCGACACATTGGAAGGTGGAAGCTACATGCTTGAATAAGAAATCGCAGTCGAAGTTCAGAGATCTGGAGCAGGACAGGGAAATGTGTAAGTTTGTATGTGAATCAATGAAATTTATTTTACCTCAAGAATGGATTGTCTGGTGTTGTTATGTTTGGAACATTTCTAGATTTGATACTATGTGACTTCAAAGAGGGATTTAGTAAGGCATTAAAAACCGAGAAAGTCCAATAAAGTTTGAAGTTGTTGCTGTTGATTGAATGCTGCTGCAAAACAAAGACATTGAATTGCAGACTTTAACTGAAAGAAAGGCACCGATCGAAGGAGGATACTTCATATTGTTGCTGGGGACGCAGCTATCAAAATTTGGTTGAAGTCAATGTTGTCTAAGGAAGAAAGAAGGCGCCCTTATGGTCAAAGATCTGCAGTCTCAATTGAAGACAAAGTGTTTAGCAATTGTCTAGAAGAAGCCCGCCAAGATGGAGAAGATCGCAAAATTGGCCAGGATGGAGATTCTTGTTTCCACATTTGGCATCACAAAAGGGAGAGTTCGACAACAGAGATTTTGATAAAGTCCGCAGACATAAAAGAAATCACAGTTTTATTACAGCAGTGATAAGGAGAAGCTGCTGCCAGAGGAGATCGTTGATTTGGAACCACACAAAATAAAAGGGAGATTAAGAAGGCACGCGAAGCTGCTGATTTCTATAATCGAAGGAGAATTTGAGGAGGAAATCCTGTCACCATTTGTGACAGACGTCAAAAGGCAAAGGAGGAGATCCTGTCACCATTTGTGACAGATGTCAAGAGTCTATTAGGATCCCCGAGCACCCACAGAGTGACTCTATGGGAGGTGTTGATAAAACAAGTGAATCACACCTGAACCTACGATGGACTGGTAACCAAGAGGGCCAGAGCTCGTGGTTAGAGCATCCCAATTGCAACATGGGATTTCCTAGGTTCGATCACTAGATGTAGAAGATTTTAGATGCCGCAGCATCTGAGAATGTAATGAGAATTTGTGGTAGTTGTGATTAGGGGGGAGTGTTGGAGATAATAATCCCAACTACCCAGTGTTGCATTTAAAACAAAAGTTTCCAACCGACTTCCAGACTCTTCTGTCACCGACCTCTCACCGACCTGCAGACCATCTTCTAGCATGTGCTTTGAACATTGATTTCTAGAAAGCTCTAAGCCCTCTATAAATAGAGGCACACGTAATGAGGTTATTCACTCCTTGATGAGTCCAGCCTGCAGAGCTGTATAGAACTGTAGGAGGCAGTATGTAATGTTTCTGTGTATGAAGTGAGCCGAAGCTCAGTCAGTTAGTCAATGTTATATGTTTTATTTTGTTTAATACAAATCTGTTTCCATTTTATTTTGTCTCTGTTCTGTTCCCCTGTTTTGTTTCCTACAGAAACCCTTATTAGTTGGGAATGCCATTGTGTAGTGTAAATTGCTGAGCAGCAAGCAGTGTCCTGCAAAAGGATAATTATTTTTTTTCAATACCTTTCAAATAGAAACGAAAACAAACAATAATAGTGCAGGAGGCATTGCTCACCTTTTGAATGCCGGTGTGAGCGAGATTGATGTTGCCTCTTCTTGAGCGTGTGCAAAAGGAGGAATAAATGAATAAAGCAGTGGAATAATAATATGTGGTACAAGAGGTAAGTATATATATAGCAATAGTCAGGGTGAGAAGAATCATACAAAGAAAGCTTCTAAGATACTTGGCGAATGCTTCGGCATTTGTAGCAGGCAACTTCTGCTATCCTTCCCTCTGTCTTCGTACGGTTTACTATGAGTAGTTATACGCGTTGGGAAAATTAAAGTTTTGTATGCAAGCCAAAAACAAAATGTGAAAAACCTAACAAAAATCTATGAACACGCAAATCGTTTACCGTTGTTGGGAAGGTTAGTAATTGCACAGAAGTGATATCGATAGTTGTAAGTAATGACGCATTAGCAACATGGAAACTGTTGCTTGTCTATCCTGCTGCTCTGCTACGATTTAATATTAATACATGGAACTATGGAGAAGAAACTTTCCAACCTTGAAGCTAAAGGAACGACAAATTGTCAAACAGAGAAAATTTCCAACGGTGAAGCTCTAGGAACCACAAATTGTCAAAATAGTTATTAACGTAAGAGTTTAATAGTCCGGAAGGTTCTACAATTTTTCTTGGGACATAAAGCTTAAAATTTGTAAACGTTGACCATTATACTATATACACGACGGCTTCTTCCATCTTTCTGTACATTGTGGATGTAGTTTAAATAACAATTTAAATAGATTTTTTATTAAAGGTTTTTATTTTAAGTTTTTGAGAAATTTTTGGTGTTGTAATAGGATGCTTTACTCGGAAATTACTTCATCACGTGTTTAATAAATTAAATTATTATATTTTAATATTAATTAAATTTTAGATACAATATAGTAATCAAATTTCTAAAATATAGTTTTAGTATTTATAACAAAATAGAAATTATTTTTTGAGATAATCATATCAAAGATTTAAATTATTTAAAAAAATTGTTTACAACTAGCATATCTATATTTAGAAAAATTTATGTAAATGATGTCTATTTTACATAGATTTTTCTAAAGATAGATATGTTATTTTTAATTAAATTTATTTAATAACAATTTTAATATAAAATATAATATATTTATATACTAATAATTTATGATTAATTGGATGGGGGTGCTAGTTTGATTGGTTGAAAGCATCTTTTTGCAAGCAAGTGCTCACATCAATGTCATAGACAGATTAAAAAGTTTGTTTGATGCATTGTAGGTTATAGAGGGCATGGATCACATAATATAAGTTCTATTCTTTTTATGAATTGTTATAAAAACAATTTTTGGTATTTTAACCTCTTCAAAATATTAATGATATATAAAATCGTAGACAACTAGTATCAAATACTTAAGAACCACTTCATCATTTGTCACTTTCTATATAGATCTGAATTTTTTAGATATTGTTTTCTCTCTTTCAAACTAATCTTTGTATACATTTTATATGCATGGAAATGTCTACTTTATTTAGATAATATTTCTTTTTTATTGAAATATTAATTTTATTTGGTTTTTTATTTAATATTTATATACTTCTACTTCCATGAATCATATATATTTTATTAAAAAAAATAAAATCTAAACCACTTCGTCATTTTTCACTTTATATATATATAGATCTAGAAATTTTAGATATTGTTGAATATCGTTCAAACTAATCTTCGTATACATTTTGTATGCATGGAAATGTCTACTTTATTTAATACCTATATACTTATGCTTCCGTGAATCATACATATATATATATATATATATTTAAAAACAAAAAAAATCTAAATTTGAAATAGATTATATTTTGTATATGTACTATTTTATTTATGTTTTTTGGGGAAAAATAGAAAAAAATATATCAATGAAAATAAATTACACCCAATTAGAATACTAATAAACACATAAAACAAACCAAGCCAAAAACTAAACCAAGAAGAAAGAAATTAAGCTTGGTGATGATAAATATGCTAACAAAGATATTTTAATTTATCTTAAAGAAAAGATATCCACATAGCAACACCCCTACCAGTAGCCATCTTTGAAGCCCATTTAGCCAATAAATCAATGACCTTATTCTATTATCAATTAATATGGAAAAAATAGACATAATTAAATATAGTAGTAAGACTAAGAATGATCTCCTTAATTGAAATATTTAACTTCCATGAAGAAATAAGAGAAGTCCCCTTATTCAAAAAAGAAAAAAAAATCATAGAATTTGTCTCACAAATAGTATTCTTCAACCCTAAATCTTTTTTTTTCTAAAGTTCTATATATATCCTACCCTTCATTTGAATATTAATATAAAAACCCAAAGAATATGTATAGCAAAAATGTGTAATCCATAGTTGTCATGACCAATCCCCCAATATTAGATACACCTTGATTACCTTTACCTTTGAGGATCAATTAGTATTAGTTTTGAAGACATCAAGAGGGGGAGGAGTCCATCAACCAATCATATTAGCTTTATTATTAGTATTCATTCTAATTGTATTCTAAATGGTCTATCTAATACCTGCAAAGATATAAATGTTTTTTTTTCAACATTTTTCCATTTTTTTTGTGTGATCATGGGTCATCCATAATAATGGGTCTCAAACTTGGGAAGTATTGACTTTTTCTCAATTTTTTTTTTTTAAAATAATGATTTAAGCCTTGAGACTTAGATTCATCTAAAAAGTTTTAATTGATGAGGGTTAGATAAGACTTCCTTAGATCAAACCCCTTTGATAGAACTCATGTACCCTTAAATCATATCTGCAATGGAATCTCATTCACACCTATTAAAATGCTGACAAAAAATCACTTTTATTTAAATTTTGAGACATCAAATAAAATAATTTAGAAATTATGTTTTGTAACTATGTATCCCTTATTATAAGCTTTCCAAAAAATATAATTTGGAATATTTTTATTTATTTATATTATATTTATATTTTATTTTGTGTCAATTAAGGTTTTTCACCAAATATCAATGTATTTGTTTTAGACAAGTGAAAAAATAGGAAAACAAAGAAAAAAATAGAAAAAAAAAGTTTTATGTAGGTATTAATGTTTTTTTTTCAAAAAATAAAATAAAAATAGCTACATATAAAACAAGCTATGTGTTATGACATACACCTATGTCCAAATTATATTAATTAAAAATATGCAACAAAAAGCTATGAAAAAATATTCATGCACTGGATATTGATGTTAATTTAACTAAGGATACACTAATGGTTCTATTGTTGTCATTGATGTCAACATGGATGGTTGTCATTGATGTTAACACTAAGGAGACACTGATGGTTGTGTTGTTGTTAATGATGTCAATGTGCTAATGTTTGTCATTGATGTAATGCTAAGGAGATTGTTGTTAGTTGTTGTCAACACTGATTGTTAAACGTAATTGAAGTTTGCACTTGAGCTACATGTTGTTACTGCTCTAGTAAAAGTTTTATCTCTATCTGCTAAAGGAGTTTGAGTTTTGCTAAAAGTTTCAAGTTCAAGAAGGGGTTAAGTTTTTGTGTAGATTGATTCAT
>VDFB02283131.1:0-57000 GCA_007258455.2 Sequoia sempervirens | reverse complement strand
AGTAATCTCTTCATCAAATCGTTCAATCATCTAGTTCTAACTCATTTGCATGTACATGCAGATTAATTAAATATTCTTATTTAATTAATTAAACCTTGTGTGTGCATTCAAACAAGAGTTGCTTTAATCAATCTTCATCTTTGACATGCAAAGATAATTCTTATGTTTTCGAATACCAAACTTGAAGATTAAATCATTTATTTAATCTTTAATTCTATTTCTAAATTGTGTCACTCGTGTCACTACTAACAATTATCAGAATGCATGTCTAATCAATCAATCTCAATCGTCTATTGATCTTTCAATCCTAGCCTATCATTCGAATAATCAATTTTCTATAAATTGATCTGTCATTCTTCATTCCAATCTCTCTCGAAAACTCACGAAATCTTATGACTTTTGAGAGCACTTATCTTGAATCTTCGATGTTTTGCTAAATCACTATCTTAGGCTATACTTGCACGAACTTACGAGAAATCTGAGGGAAATTATACTACACAAGCAAAATGGAGAAGGGCAATCGAGATGAATCATGGAAATACGTAGAAATTTGGTGAGATTGTTCAATTTATTATGTTTTGATTTCCTTTGTTCTTTGTTGCTTAGCATTAGATTGCATTTAGATTTAGATTGCATGCTTGCTCTTGATCTATTTCTTTCTGCACTTTCTAGACGTTACATTTGGTGAACCCGACGTGAAGACACCATCTTCGCGTATCCATAGACTTTTATTTTTATTTTTGTAGGTTTTTCATATGGAACGACACATTAGCTTGACGAAACGCCGCAATTGAAATTTATCGACGCATCAGTTTGACGAAGTGATGCAATTGATTTTCTGAACCGCATTTGAAACAAGAAACAACACGTTTGAAAAACCACGACGCATCTGTAACATCTTGAATCGCAACTGACTGGTAAATACCAAGACGCAATTGCAGAGAAAATCAACGCATCTGACTGGTAACTTTTTGTTTTTTTGGTTTCAAAAATCTGAAGTTTTCAATTGATTTGTGTGTTACTAATATCAGATTTTTCAGCGTGTGGGATTTTTGTTTTTGGAGTTAACGAGTTTTTACAGGATGATTGACGAAGATAATACTTGAAACTACTCATGAATCTTTCTGTAGAACGCATGTCAAAGACCTTAGTTAAATTTTTGAAACAGATTTTTTGGTATTGTAGCAAATCTTTCGTTTGGTTTAAAAATTAACAAGTGTTTACTGTGTTTGGTGCGAAAGCACATCTGTGTAATTACCCTCATGATTTGGTACATCAAAGTATCCTCTCCCCTTGCGCATCCATACGATCCTGGGTGTAAGAGAAATGGTTACCAACTCTAGAACTTGGGCCTGTTCTGGTGGGAAAAAGTACTCACTCCAGGACGACTCAGACCGGTAGCACCCTGAACCCGAGGGACTTCCAGCCGGTATATAAAAGTGGGTTCTTGGGGAAAACCCAAGAATCACGAGTGTGGTTCCGATGAGATGGATCTGAAAGGGGACTCTCGCAGCATGGATCATGCCCCACGAACGGAATGCCCGTATTAAACACCTTTTTTTTAGTGTCCAACTGTTTTATTGGCCTTTGCTTGGTATAGCGTAGGGTATAGTATCATGCCCGAAGACACTCACTACTGATCCCCTTGAGTAGAGATAGCAGTTCTTAGGAGGTCATTGCCTACGAATTCAAAATTGGTGTGCTCGAAAGACGTTAATGAGCCGTGGAGGGGAGCCAATGCCACCAAATTTCTAAGCTATCTTCTCTCGAGAAGGAAAGGTGTTTATCACCAATCTGGGGTATTTCGGTGGGCTTTACCAAGTATACAAACCCTAGGCCTTTTGGCCTATTAGGATGTGCTTGTCTATTGTCAATTTAAATGTTCTTTGAGTCTAAAATCAAACTAAAAACACTTTGTCTTATGATTGTTCTTGTTTGCCAGAATTTGATCACGGAAAACGGAGTCATTTTTAAATCTTAGGTCACTGAAATTCACAAAGAGTTGCAATTGATTTTAGAGTTGCATCTGTATAACTTCAAGTCGCATCTGTTATTTCGAGTCGCATCTGTTTAGTTTCGAGTCGCATCTGTCTAGTGTAGAGTCACATCTGCTAGTTTAGCTCATAGTTGCTTTGCGAAAAACCGCATGCATTATATTCTGAGTCGCAATTGTCATTACGAGTCACATCTGTTAGATAGTTAACCACATATGTCAGAGTCACACATTGAACTTTACCAGAGAAATGCAATTGATTACTGGAAAACCGCAACTGGTAAACTTAACCGCATATGTGAAATCCTGCGATGCATTTGTCTAATTATCAGAAAGTCAGAATTCATGATCACTGTCTAGTCAACACGATCATATTAGTTTCAGTTGTCTTTCCACAAACAGTCCTTGAACGGAAACAAGAAATGATTTTGCTCAATTTTGCATCCTTTAGGTTCATTTAGTCATTTCCATAGTTGTCCTAATTCAGAGTTTGGTCTCATCTTAGAATACATTTTTTTGTTTAGTTCAAACTTCTAGGAAGGTCACTTTTGCAAACTTTAGAATAGGTCCATCATCTACACTCTAGAAAAATCATAGCGTCAACAAAATTTGTCGTTGAACCTGGTCTTATCATTTTATCCTTTATCCTACAGAGAGTCCTCCTAGCTCATCAGTCCAGATATGAAACTCGACTTGTCTTTGATCCTCATCCTACATTGGTTCTTTGACTTAACGAAATTGATGCCTTGGTTAGACTTTAGGTAGTTGGTCCCTTCGTCTTGGGTTTATAGAATTGATCACTTTAGGGTCTTGCTTAGACTTTGCATCTTTAGATTGTAGACTAGTGTCATCCTAGAGTATTCCTTATTTTGCATTTAGAAAATCCCAAAAACATAGACTAGAGTCATACTGTCCATAGACGTAGTTTTTGCATCCTTGCATATTGGGCTAATCTTACATGGTCAAAACTAGGTCTAAGAGAAGAGAGAGAGAAAAGATGTTGAACCCAAATGAATTCATCAATCCATTTTTTTCAAGACCTCATAAGACTCTATTAGACAAATTCACCACTAGAAACACTCAAGGACATATTGCAGTAGAGGACATAGAGGCTGCCGCACAAGACCTTGAGTTTGCCTCTTTCGTAGATGAGTACCTAGCAAATGATCGACAACGATACTTAGCCAAATTGCTAGCTGAAGGCGCTACCTTACCTATAGGATTTGACATTAGCACCTTACAAATTCAACCTACACAAGGGACAAATACCACGACTGCTAGTACTACTATACCTCAGGTCAGCACAACTATGCCATTTGGCACACCTACACAGAGTATGACAGTCCATACATCTCCATTTGGTACATCTAGCATGACATCGGGATTTAATTTCACTATAGGGGCTTCATCATCCACTCCCTTCGGTCCTCTTGTTGGGAGTAAAAGACCTAAAATTTCAGCCTCTACACCTTATGTGAATGTCACAAGTACATAGTCAACGACCATACCTCATGCTAGTATCACGAGTACCATACCACAGTCGATGGCCATACCTAGTGCCCAAGTCGCTAGTACTATACCATGGATTACACAAACAGGAGGTATTCCCTCTTTCCAATATGGTGATCAAAATCCAATCTCCCAAACCGGTAATCAGAATCCATTCACACAGATTCTGAATCATAATCCATTCTCTCAGATCAGTGGTCATAATCCATTTACACAGATTCCAAGTCACCAACAATTTATGTAGATTTCGAACCAGAATCCCTTCTTCCATAGTGGTACTCAGAATCCATTTACATAGATCCCAGGTCAACATCAATTTTTGCAAACTCCAGACTAGAACACATTTGCCAACATTTTGAATCCAAACCCACCTCAAATACCAACTTTTAATCAAAACCCATCACGAGACTTTGGATTTCAAAATACATACACGGATCCGCATAATCCCCCTAGCACATCTTTGACTCAAGTTGATGTCTTACAAACACAAATGCAGGCACTGCAAACACTAATGGATAACATGTTAGTGTCAACTAAGAAATAATTTTCAACAAAGGAAATATACCCATTCCCCTTTGATAGATCATTGTATATGACCCCTTTCCCTCATGGATATGTCATACCAAACCTCCCTAAGTACAATGGAAAATGAAATCCAATAGAACATATAAGGGAATTTTCTACCATATGCATATATGTCGCTTATGACCCCACGTATTTTATGAGACTATTTCCAAGAAGTCTTGTAGGCATTGCACTAGAGTGGTTTTCGGGTCTAGATTCTGGCATCAAATCTTGGGGTGAACTGGTTGAGAAATTTGTGGAGCAATTCTCCTTCAACATAGACCACGAGATAAATATAGCAACCTTGTGTCACACAACTCAAGATGAAGGTGAAACATTCATCGCTTTCTTCCAGAGATGGAGGACTATAGATAGCAAGTGTCTTGTCGAGATACCAGAAAAACAAAAAGTTACTATGTTTCAAGAAAACCCTCATGCGAAACTCAGGAGTAACTTAAGGGTACATTGTTGTACATCTTTTTCAGAACTAGTGGAAAAAGGGGTCATAATAGAGAAGGATCTCATTGAAAAGGGCAAACTTAAGACATCAACATCCAATAGAAACCCGATAGTACAAAACACCCCCTGACAGAAACAGATTTTGGTCTCGCAATAAAAATGTCACCAATGATGGGGTAGTTGATGCTAAAACGCTACAAGTAGGACCACTCATCACATTACAAGGACCTCATACTTTTGCCAACACACTCAATGTTGTCAATCAACCTCCTAACATGGTCCAAAATACTCAACGTCCACAACAACAAAGGAGATTTCAAAAACATGAGTTCACTCCCTTAGGGGAACCCATTGAGTCTGTATTCAAACAACTATTACAACATAATCTTATACAGCTGTAGGAACCAAGACAATACAATCCAGGTCAATTTAAACCAACTTGGTGGGATGATAATTCCTTTTGTGATTATCAGAGAACTAAGGGACATAACCTACAAAACTGTCGACAACTGAAGAATATCATACAAGATCTTGTCGAAAGGAGAATTATCGAAGTTGGTGGACAGAAAACAAAGTCATCAAACACTAATGATCAAGTCTTTTTTGATCCACTACATGACCATGGAAAAGGAACTGTTCCCAATTTGAGTACTAAGACCAATATGTCAGCCAATTATGCGAGTATCAAGCATGATTATAATAGTGGCAAAATCATTCATTGCCTTCGTGTCGCCGATGAGAATATTAATACCATTACTATCAATACAAATCCTGAGTGCACAGTCAATACTCATCGTACTAAGATCACTATCCAAGGCCCTCCATCGTAACAAACACCACAGCCTTCCAAGTTACAATATAACCTCCTTGACCAGTTGGGGAAGACCCTAGCCCAAATCTCAATCTTGGAATTATTGTGTATTTCCCCTGAGCATCGATCTATTCTCGATAAGGTTTTACAAAACACCACGGTCCCTAATGATCTTGATGTCAATCGTTTCTAGGAAATGGTGGGCTATTTGACCAATAATCACCATCCTACATTCTCTAAACAAGACTATGCAACTGAAAAGACGAACCATAACGATCCTTTACATCTCGAAGTCCTTGTTGATGATACCAAAATTAGACGAGATTTGGTAGACGGAGGAGCAGGGTTAAATCTATGCACTTTAAAACTAATTAAGGCATTAGGTATCTCAAAAGCATGTGTAGACACGACCAAAAGTATTGTCATTAAAGCTTATGATGATGAGGAATGAAAATCAAAGGGGGTGGTAACACTTCCTATCAGAATTGGTCCTGCGGTAATGGAGACAAAGTTCCAGGTCTTGGATCTCACCCTCCCTTATAACCTTCTACTAGGTAGACTGTGGATTCATGCCATGAAGGTGGTCCCTTCCACGTATCATTAGTGTCTTAAATTTCCTTACAATGGCACGAAAATAACTATAGATGGTGATCTTGATCCATTTCAATATTGCACCAATCTAAAAGAGATCCCCCAATGTCAAGTGCCAGTGAACCAAGAGGCTTCATCGTCCAATCCATCTTCCTATGTTGATCCATCCACACTCACTCGAACATCTATTTCACCCTCAATTCCTACCACTCCTAGGGTTGAGATCCAAGACAAGGGTTGTGGAGAGTATTACATGATGACATCTTATTGTGTTAGTCATTTGATTCCTCCTTAGTCATATGGTTTACCTACATCAGATAGGGGACACTCTATGGTCACTATACATGTTCCTCCTACAACAACTTTCATTAAATGGGGAGAATTAAGCAAAGAGGCCGTAAATACAAAAGATGTCACCCCCTGGCTGTATAGAGAAGATGATGAAGGACCTCTTTTGCTTGCTCACATTCCTACATATCTATATGTAAAGGGTTTTACAATCATGTAGAGCAAGGGATATGATGGACACAATGGTTTAGGCTTAAACCAAGATGGGAGGATTGAACCAATATTTGTTTCTCAGTGGCCAAAAGGCGTGGTGGGTTTCAACTGATTCAAATTGGCGTTCCTAGTACCACATCACCCTTAATTGAGGAAGTAAGTGCTTCGGAAGATATTAAGACATCTCATGAACCAATGGACCAATATCATTGTGACTCCCCCGACTTTAATGATTATGAGTGGGATTCCCTATCCTCTACTTCTTCCATGGACCTTGACAAGTTATTTGGAGACCTTGACTTGATGTTAAGTTCCTCACCAAATCCATTGAATTCATGTCCACCAAAGAAAATGACAAAAGAGGAATGGTTTAAACACTACTATTGGGAATCACTTGATCCTACCTCTTGGCAACCTGAGCCATCTGTTTCAGATAGTCAAACCTTGGCATTAGGCCCACCTATCAATCTACCTAGATCCAAACCTAAGAGAAAAAAGGACCTAGTACAAGAATTTTGTGACCACATGAATAACTCAATCTTTACCTTGACCCCATTAAACTTTGATAACTCCAACAATGACATGCCCTTAGTTTATCCCCAACCCATTGATTGGGACCAACAAGACACACTCGTCTTAGACGTTTTTGAGAACGACAAAGCAATTGTTGAGTTCCTGGGATTACGAGAAGGCATACCTAATGGTGATCATAAGGTCGGTTTTACCATTGAATTGGACAACAAAGCATATTTTGGGGAATCTGTTCAACCCTCCAGTCGCAAAAATGAGAAAAAGAATAAACAAGATAAAAGGGATGAGTCTCTAGGTGAAAACCAAAAGGCACCTTTAGACAATGAAAAAGTAAAATGAAAGGACGCATCTGAAGGTGAAAACCTTTCTGAAGCACCTAAGGATGGAGGTTTGAACATTCTCCCCATTGCACAGGAAAAGTCACCCATGCTCGTGGAAGAATCGGTGGAAGTCAATATAGGCACAAAAGAGCATCCTCGACTGGTTTATTTTGCAGTGTCATTGACAACAGAAGAGCAGCCAGAGTTCCACAATTTCTTTGCACAGAGACAGATAAATTTTGCCTGGTCATATGCAGACATGTCGGGGTTGGATCCTAAACTTGTGCTACATCATTTTCCCTTACAACCAGGGGCCAAACCAGTAAAACAAAAATTGAGAAAAATGCGCCCACAGATTGCTTTGTTAGTCAAGGTAGAACTCAAGTAACTCTTAGACGTTGGTTTCATTAGATCTATCGACTATGCAGATTGGATTTCCAATCTAGTACCGGTCACTAAACCAACTGGGGGCATCTGCATCTACACTGATTTTAGAGATATCAACAAGGCTTGTCCTAAGGATGACTTCCATTTGCCTAACATAGACATGATAGTTGATATGACAACGAGATATGAGATGTTGTCCCTTATGGATGGATTTTCAGGATATAACCAGATTAGAATTGCAACTGAAGACCAACCTAAGACAACTTTCACTTGTCCTTGGGGAACGTATTGTTGGAATGTTATGACCTTCAGACTCAAGAATGATGGAGCAACCTATCAACGTGCCATGACTACCATCTTTCATGATCTAGTTCATACTCTTATGGAAGATTATGTCAATGATCTTACTGTAAAATCCAAGACAAGGGAAAAAAATTTACAAGTTTTAGACAAGATATTTCAAAGGCTAGAGAAGTATAAAGTGAGACTCAATCCAAAGAAATGTGTGTTTGGAGTCAAGTCAGGAAATTTGTTAGGCTATATCATTTCCAGACGAGGCATTGAAGTGGATCTGGCTAAGGTGAAAGCAATCATAGACATGCCTCCACCCACAAATCTCAGTCAACTAAGGACACTACAAGGAAGACTGCAATCCATCAGAAGATTTATAGTGCAGTTAGCAGATAAGACACATCATTTTCAACATCTACTTAAGAAAGGAGTACCCTTTGCATGGACAGCTAGGTGTGGAGAGGCTTTTCAACTAATTAAAGAATATTTACTCATACCACCTGTCTTAATGCCACCTGTTGAAGGAAGACCATTGATTATTTATATTACAACAACCCATTCATCACTTGGAGCATTGCTTGCACAGAATGACAATGAAGGTCATGAAAGGGAAGTCTATTATATCAGTCAGACTTTGGTAGGTTATGAGCTCAACTATAGTAATATTGAACGTACTTGTCTTGCCATAGTATTTGCTACCCAAAAACTATGACATTATATGCTAAACCACCAAACAATGTTGATTGCTAAAATAGATCCTCTAAAATATCTTCTTAGCAAGGCAGCATTAACGGGGTGAGTGACCAAATGGGTTATGATACTTAGTGAGTATGATATCCAGTATGTAGAAAGAAAGTCTATTAAAGGACAAGTAATTGCTAATCAGTTAGTTGAAGCACCCATACAGGTAGATCACCCATTAGTTGTAGAATTTCCTGATGAGTTCATATTCATCGTTGACACAAACATAACCTAGAAACTATACTTTGATGGCTCACATACAAATAATGGCTCAGGGGCTAGTATACTGTTTATCACACTGCAGGGTGATTCCATCCCTAAGTCATTCAGGATTGCATTTCCATGCACTAACAATATAGTAGAGTATGAAGCTCTAGTGACAGGGTTACACATGGCAATCAAGTGGAAAATTAAGAACCTACAGGTAAATGATGATTATGAGACTAAGGATGAGAAGCTTGGCCCCTACAAATGCATGGCTAATAGCTTTAAAGAGTACTTCGAAAAAGTCAAATTTCATCAGATACCTCATGTTTTAAACAGGGCAGCATACGTTATGGCTACAATTGCATCACTTCTCAACATTCCTAGCAATGTGCCTAAGTTTGAATTCTTGGTAGAACAACTTTTGGTCCCAGCCTACGATGTCCCAGATTCTGAAATGGTGTGTGACATTGTTGGTCTTGATTCTCCATGGTACAAAGAAATCTATGACTACCTTCATGCCGAAGTCATACCCACTAGCCTATCAAACAACCAACGTAGGACATTCCTTCACAAGTCAGCTAAATACACCATCGTCAGAGACACCCTATATAAACGTGCCTTAGATAATACCCTACTGAGATGTCTTGATTATACTGAAGCACAAGCAACCTTGTGTGGGGTACATGAGGGTATATGTGGTTCCCATTCTAGCGGTCCTACTTTAGCCAAAAAGATTATGAGACTGGGTTATTACTAGCCTACTATGGAAAAAGACTCATATGTCTTTGTAACGAAATGTCGTCAATGCCAAGTTCATGGAGACTTGATACATGTGCCAACACAGGAGCTCCATCCTATAACATCACCATGGCCCTTTTCCCAATGGGGACTTGACCTCATAGGTAAGATCCACCCCGCATCATCTAATGGACACAAATTCATTATCACTACCACTAAGTATTTTACGAAGTGGATTGAAGCCATTCCTATGACATACATTACCGACACACAAATTTCTAAATTTATCCTAAACTATATCATCTGTCGGTATGGTGTCCCTCAGTCCATAATCACTGATAATGGCCACCCATTTAAGAACCAAGAAGTTTGCTTACCTTTTGTGATGAATTTCTATTATTCAACATCACTTTCTTTCTATTCTCCATACTACCTAATAAGGTAACGCGCCAAGCTTCGAGGCATCTTAACAAGACCATCATTAGAATCCTCAAGAAGATCATTAATGATGTTGGTCGTGACCTACATTTATTTTAACCCTGCCTTATGGGCTTATCACACAAGTATCCGTACCCCTACTGGCGCTACTCCCTATTCACTTGTATTTGGTTCTAAAGCCATTCTGCCTATTGAGGTCGAGATTCCTTCCCTAAGGGTATCCTTGAAAGGCCACATTGATGATGAAGAGTACCGAGTGTCGAGACTCCATGAGCTAGAATTCATGGATGAGCAAAGATAGAAGGCATTAGACCATCTCCAAGCATATCAGAATCACCTTTGTCGTAGCTATAACAGGAAGGTCTTGAACAGAAGCTTTGACATTGGTGACCGCTTTTAAATGGAAAACTCAAGAATCGCTTTAAAGAGACAACCAGGGAAAGTTTGAACCAAACTAGTTAGGACTCTGCGCATTGTTACAAAGCTTTTGGATCGAGCATACCAATCCCCTTACTCCTGACCCATTGTCCTCACCAATTAATAGTCTGCATCTGAATAAGTTTTACGCATAGCTTCTGAGAGCCTTTGTCTTAATTAGCAAAAACCAAAAAAAAAAATCAGAAAATCAGAAAATCACAAAAAATCGTTACCAAGGTGAAAACCTGGTAAACAGGCATCTTGGTAACACCATAAAAATTAGATGATCAAGAAAATAGTAAAGACAAATTATTCATTCAATAGTGAAACCACTTCGCTATTTTGATGGTACCATTTTGAAACCCTGAAAATGTGCACCATGTACTTCACTGCCCTTTTGTTCACTATTGCTCCTAGAATCTACCTTCAGACATACCCACTACTCAGACATAGTCCACTACCCCTGCATTAGTCCTTATCCCTCGTATTACCCATCCCCTCAGACATATCCCTTATCTTTCATCTCCATCACCAGATATACCATTCATAATAAGTGGTAGTCTTTTCTCCATATTTGGAACGACTGAACATCAAGTTTATTTCATATCCCCATTTTACCCTCATTCATAATCAATCGTTAATACTCGACCGGGAGCAAACACTTGACATGTGTCATATTGGTTCTTTACATCATTATGTCGAAAACGCAAAACCATGGAAAATCCAAAACACGTCGACCTCGAGAAAACACAAAACATTAGGAAAACTTCCAAAAAAGACAAAAAAATCAAAACATTTCAAAAAATCCAAAAACGTAATCAAAGTCGGGCCGCGACTTGGTCGCTTCCGCCGCGAGTTAAACTATAGTTGCCTCCCTCGCTACTGACGTTAAAAGGCCATTCCCACGATGCCCGGTAAGGGCCAGTTAGTTGGTCCGCTTTAGGGTTTGCTTTGTATAAAAATCATGCTTCAATCTATGTGTCTATATGATAAGGTCATTGGTCATGTCGAACTATGAGATCTCTGCGTGTATAACGTAGGCAAGGCCATCAATCGATGAGCCCCTGAGGACGCACTAGGTCAGTCCATTAGGGTTCATCACATTCAATTTCACACACATCTTATTTTAGTCAGCCTTTGTCGCAATAAGTCGGGTCAAACTACTAGGTCTTTATGCGGTATACGAGGCGGTGTTTACCACCTATGGGCTCCCCGAGGCCGGACTAGGTCAGTCCTTTAGGGTTGGTCATCACACACAGTCAATTGTCAACACATCATATCAAGTCATGCATCAATCTAGTGAACAAGTCAACAATGTGTCTAAGTCAAATCAAACAACTTGCCAAACAAAACAATCAAAATAGATGAACGAATGTTCCGCATACAGATGTGTCCTTTTCCCGAAACGTATATTATCATGGTAATCAACTCAGATTCGGTTCGTGATGAGTCCTTCAATAATATTGATATTAGCAAAATAATCTAGGTCTATATGATGTAACTCTTCCCGCATATCGACATTTCGTCAAACAATCAACGTAGCCTTACACAAAGCATCATCAACGAGACCGGCCTTAACATCTGTGAGTATGATACAGGCTGTCTTTTCCGAAACCGAAAAGTTTTGTCATGCCTTATACAGATAGGGGTCATAATCGAAAACCGTAATTAGCCTTATCCGTATTTCCTCGACATCGCTCTATCAATCGTTAAATCAAACAAACAAGTGATCAAATTTTGAAAATATTTCCATCGCTTTGACTTTCATAGCTTATTTATCTTTATCTTTCATTCGACTTTTATGATGGGAATTATACTAGCTTTCTAAGGATGTCCCATGAAGGATTTCTCTAGGCGCAACGTATGTATCAAAAATTCATTTTCGAATTGGCTTCATCGACTGTCTTTTAAATTTGATTTTGAGTCATGTTACTAGTTTCCTCAAGGATGTCCCATGAAGGATTTAGAGGAGCGATGACATCTCATGACCCGTCTTTTATTTTTTTTGCTATCTATGGTTTGTCTTGTCAAAAGGACTAGGGCAACTTGTGTCCTTAGTATGAGTTAATGACACTCGTTTTCTGTGACTATCTATTGTTAGCAAGTGGATGACCTTGCACACCTTGATCTATGTCATATCATGGTGTTTGTCTCCATTTGTATTAGTCCCCCCCAATGATGATAAAGTGCAATACCTTTTGTGATACAATGAAACATCGAAGATTCTTAATACTAACATCTATCTCATCTCTCTCGTTATTTCTCAATCTTTCTTTCCACACTAACAATTCTTCTTTCTTGCATTATGACGGAGTCCTGTGACACACAACAATGCAAGTCATCCTACATACACATACATGTTAGAAAAATGCATACATCTAGGCATTTATCATATTTAGGAAATCATGACATAATGAACATTCATCATCATACAATACATATCATAAGCATTCCATGTACAAAACAAATGTAAATACATGCATAACATTGCATTTGTATAGCATCACATGTAGAGAGTATTGTACATATAACATCACATAGAATCAACATCATGTTATTAGCTTCATAAACATCATAAGATAAATATGATCATCCATCACATAGGCATATCATATAAAAATCAAATGTATAAATAAAGACTGCATAATCACTACATAGAAATGCATATCATGAGAATCGCCGCCAAAATCATATATATATATATATATATATATTGCTCAATAGTGTCACATCACAATGTCATAATGTATCAATAATACATGGAAGCCCATAGGCTATAGAATCATAATACAATGTCTCAAGGCATATCAAGAGGTATCCCTATCCTGAACTGCCACTGCTATCGTGGTTGGAGCGCATGGATGAGTGATGTTGGGAACCCGATGACCTGTGAGCTGAGGGAACCCTGTCGTATGGACCTGCTCTGCATGGCTTCTCCACACCCTCTGTGCTAACTGTCCTGGTGTGGGTCCTGGTCTGTGACCTGCTGCTATGTGCCTGTGAGAAGCTAGGAGCCTGTCTCTCTGGAGGAATCTCTGCCTCATATAAATCATGGTAATACCTCTCTCTCTCCCCTACTCTGACTAGCTCTCTTGCAAAGGCAACTGATGGTCCAGTACATAAGGCTCTAAGCTCTATGAATCTCTGCTCGGTCTCCTGTCTCTGAGCTATGGCCTGATCCATGTCCATCACCGCTCTATCCCTCTCCATCTGATACGCATCCCTCTCGGACATCAGGACTCTCATCTACTCCTCCAAGGATGCAACCTGAGCATGTAATGTATTTGTGTCCGGATCCACTGCGCCTGTGTCATCCTGCCTGGCCCTTGCTAAACCATCCTCCTCCTCATCCAAATCCTCTAAAATCTGATCACGAATGTCTCTCTCATGATCATCATCCTCCTCGTCATCCTCCTGGTAGGCACCCAACAAGCCCAAGGCATCAATCTCTGCCTCCTCTCTGCCTGCCTCCTCTCTATCTGCCTCCTCCTCTGCTAGGATATCTGGAATAGCCTCCTCTCTGGGATGCTCCTCCTCTCTGCCTATCACAACATCTACCTCCTCCCCTCCTCTCCCAATGTCTGGCATGGCCACATCCTCATCCCCTCGTCCCTCCTCATGGATCAGTAACAATGCTCTCCCTCGTCCCCTCTGTCCACCTCTCCCTCTCTTGCTACCTCGCCATCCACCTCTACCATCATCTCCATCATCACCACGGCCTCCTCTATCTCCCTGACCTCTACCTCTGTCGCGCCTGCCTCGTGGACCTATCCCTCGCCGCTCTACTGGCATTGGTTGATCTGGATCTATCAACGGAATCGGTTTGTCCTGCCCACCACTGATCGTACTCCGCTGTGGTCCTTGGGTCTGCTGGAACATCCCTCCATCCCCATGGAACTACCTGTAGTGCATCAATGTCTGCCTCGGCTGTGGCCACTGGAATCTCTGGGCCCCATAGGGGGACCTCTTGTAATGATCTCGTGAACTCTTCCCATCCTCTAGGCACATCCTGCACCTCTCCAAACTGCCGTAGGACACGATCTGGCAACTGACACTCTATAATGTGGACATGTGACACTATCCGCCCAATCAAGAACTGTACCTATCGGCAAAATGGAAAATGCTCATCCTCGTCTGACTAATCGACACAGCCCAAGTATGGTCTCCATGTAAACTGCACCATCGTGTCTATGGCATGCGTGAAATAACCTGTATCTCCTATGTGGTGCTGAGTGTTAGCCCTCGCATAGCGGAAGGAATAGGGAGCTCCATGTGGAAGGTCAATTGTCACTGGTGGCCGAAAAATAGCGATGTGTTCCCACGTCCATACCATCAGGAGCGTGGTACCACAACTCATGGATTGTGCCTCTCGGTAGGCAATATCATGCAAATGAAAGTATAACATCCCGAGCAGACATGAACCCCAAACATACACCACTCGATGCTCTAGCATGCCTACTAGCATCTCCCCCCACCCCATGGGAAAACCATGACCTCAACGATCAGGAAGTACTATGCCGCCTATCAATGTACACAATAGACAGTCTAACTGCCTATACCTCTGAGCCAACACACGCCACCTAATCTCATAGTGGTCAAATCCTAACTGCCTAATGTCCACATGTGGGTAGTATCTGCACATCTCGGTTGCACCCCTCTGGGTATCATACGTCACCCGTGTGCCTCTAATAGGAAGTCTGAGAATCCTGTAGACATCCTCTAAGGTAACAGTGGCCTCTCTAGTCAGTAGGTGAAAAGACGATGTCTCCGAGTGCCACCGCTCACACAATGCTGTCAATAATCCCCAATTCGCTTGAATCTAGGGCATGTCTGTAATTTGAAGAAGACCAAGGTGCCATAGGAAATATTGCTCTGCACTCCGCAGGCTGTCCCTAAACCGAAAAGTCATCGGTCTCGACTCTCGGGTATATACGGTATCCAACACGACTTGCAATGGCATTATACATGCCTCATGTCAGCCTCAAACATCTATTCTAATGCAAATTGACTATAACAAACTGCTATTCAAATGCGTCATTATGTTTCATATGTGTCGTTATTTCACATATGCGGTGCATAAAATGTGGATGCGTCATTTGATTGGACACATGCGCCGTTCGTTTTCACATGCGGCTAACTATATCACATATGCGTTGCACTATAACATATGCATTGCAATAAATATGAATGCATCGACGAAAATTCAAATGCATTGCATAATTAACAAATGTGGCTATTCTACAAGCACATGCGATGCATATTGTCAAATGCAGTTCATTAATCTACAAATGCGTCGAACCGCAACAAACCTAAACTAAACATTGCGTGTAAATTTTCAAATGCGGTTTTTCGCATGTAGATGCATCGTTCGCGCATTCACATGCGGATTTTTATTAAAATGACGCATACATAAATTTGGAATTAAATGCATAAAATTGCGTGCAGATAAAAAATTTCAAAAGTTTGTTTGAGGTACGTACTGGGGGGTCCGCGTTGGCTAGCCTCTGGAAGGTCCGGATCCTTTAAGCTCGATGATGGGTGTTCAGAATAGGGGACATCATCGTTGTGAGTGCAGAGAAAATTCTCAATTTTCAAAGCTAGGAGGGTGAAAATGACTTGGTTTTTACCCCAATTTCTATATATACCTAGGGTTTTGGTGGCATCCTTTCCTACTGGCCGCGTCAACTTCCAATTTCTATCAACCCGTACCCGTCCCTAACATTTCCAAACTCAATTATGTCAATTCTACTACATTACTGGCTATCCAATGGACTAATCGGGATCATTTCCAAATTTTTCTGAACTTTTTTGACAATTTGTCAATTTTCTCGAGGGGGCATATCTTCACCTATTTTATACTAGGGCATATTTCATATCGACTTTTTTTGACACAACGTCGAAACGACATTGTATCAAAGAGGGGCAAATGTAGACACCGAAATCTGGTTTAAGCCTGTGACTTCAATATTCTTCATAATTCCTATTCTTCATGGTCATGATTAAATAATCTTAATTATTTAATTAATTCATCTTAACATTAATTTGATTAAAATTCTATTTAATTAATCTTGTCTCATTTTTCTATTAATTAAATAATCTTAATTATTTAATTAATTCATCTTCTTTCTATTCCACTTAATTAAATAAACGCTTTTATTAATTATGTTACTAATTAACCTTATCCTTCTTGTCAAATTAAATAAATTCTTATTTAATTTACTCTTTATCATATTTCAACTATAATTAAATAAATTCTTTATTTATTTAATTATTCATTTAATCCTTTCATCACTTAATTAAATAAATCTTATTTATTTAATTATTCTTCAAATATCAAATTTTGAATTAAATAAATTATTTAATTCATGAATTCTATTTTAACGCATTCCTCTATATTTAGATAATTGTGCAAATTATCTAAGTATTCACTTTTACTCAACTCAAAGATCTATTTCAAATCGCTCAGTTAACTCTTGATTTAATGTCTGAGTGGTGTTCTTGAGTAATCTCTTCGTCAAATCATTCAATCATCCAGTTCTAACTCATTTGCATGTACATGCGGATTAATTAAATATTCCTATTTAATTAATTAAACCTTGTGCATGCATTCGAACAAGAGTTGCTTTAATCAATCTTCATCTTTGACATGCAAAGATAATTCGTATGTTTTTGAATACCAAACTTGAAGATTAAATCATTTATTTAATCTTTAATTCTATTTCTAAATTGTATCACTCGTGTCACTACTGACAGTTATCAGAATGCATGTCTAATGAGTCAATCTCAACCGTTTGTTGATCTTTCAATCCTAGCCTGTCATTCGAATAATCAATTTTCTATAAATTTATCTGTCATTTTTCATTCCAATCTCTCTCGAAAACTTGCGAAATCTTATGAATTTTGAGATAACTTATATTGAATCTTCGATGTTTTGCTAAATCACTATCTTAGGCTATACTTGCACGAACTTACGAGAAATCTGAGGGAAATTATACTACACAAGCAAAATGGAGAAGGGAAATCGAGATGAATCATGGAAATACGTAGCAATTTGGTGAGATTGTTCAGTTTATTATGTTTTGACTTCCTTTGTTCTTTGTTCCTTAGCATTAGATTGCATTTAGATTTAGATTGCATGCTTGATCTTGATCTATTTCTTTCTGCACTTTCTAGACGTTACAGGAACAAAAAGAAAAATATTGAGAAGTGCATTTAGAGCTAGTATGGTGTCTTTGATGGTTTTTCACATCATGTGTTTCCATCAATGAAAAAGAGGGAGATTGTTGCAAGAATGGAAAGAATGAAGGTGTTGTCATTGATTTCAACTGGTTAATTGGTTATCAACTAATTGTTGTTTTCATTAGTGTCATGGATACAGGTTATTGGTTGTATATGTCAAGGATATTGAGAAAATTGTAATGAAGATATGTTGTAGGTGTTCAGTGGTTGCTCTGAGTTTTGCATTGGGATTTTGTCCTATGTTTGTGAGGTTTAGATATGTTGATCATGGTTGTTGGAAGTTGTTATATCCATATTTTTGGTTGTTGATTCATTGTACAATGTGAGTTATGTTCACCAATTGTGAACTGTGGTTTTTTGTGTTTCTGGTTGAGGTCCGGGAGAAATGTTGTTGGTCTAGATTTCTCTTTGTTAAAGTATTATGACTTGTGGTTCTAGAGTTGAGTTTTTTTTATTGTATTGAAGATAATTTTGGTATTTGGAAGGTTTGTGCTTAATTGTTCTATGTGTTTTACACTGGTTTGGTCGACCTTGTGTTGAACACTATCTTCAGAGTTGATGAAGTTTGTTGGATCTATTTGGGTCCTTATGAAGCCTATGTTTGGGTTGCCCTCATTCTAATTCCACCCTAATATGTTTGGTGCTGACCTAATTTGAATTTGAATTTGGATGGCCAACTTTGGATATGTTTCAAAGCTGAAGATGCTATAAATACAAGATCTGAGTTAGTGGTGAATAAGTATAGAAAGAGGAAAGAAAGATAAGAGAAAATAAATAGAGTAGATAGATTTGAGGTTGATGTGAATCAATGAGTGTCTATGATGCAAGTGTGGCAGATCAGTGTGAAGCCTAAATGTTGAGTTTCTAGATGTAGTGAGTAGAAGGTGTATTCTATCATTCATGCATGTCTATAAGAGGTTGAGAAAATTGTGGTGGATTTCTCCATTGTATTGAGATTGTCTTCTCTCTATAACATATCTCTTCTATCTTCTTTGTATCTCTGTGGTAGTGAGCCCTCTGAGTTGTAAACCCTATTGGACAGTGAGTCCTGATTCAGACAGTGAGTCCTTGTCTTGGCAGTGAGCCTTGTTTCTTAGGAAATGATCCTCTTGTAATCGGTTTTGATATTCTCTATAGTGTGAGTTAATCCTCATAGTGTTTTTTCCCTAATTGGCTTTTCCACATAAATCTGGTGTTGTGTTTATGTGATGGTTTTCAGTTTCTACACTAATATTTAATGTTTAATTATTTAAGTAGTGTTAAGGATTAGTTCCCGTTAATGAATTAAGGTTTAAATCTATGACAATTGATTCACTCCCCCTCTTAGTTGTCTTTTTGAACAAAGTACACATAAAATTTTGGGTGTTTACAATGCCATGTAAAACACAGATGAACCATAATTCATACACATTATGTTTTGAAAAAAATAATTCAAACATAACATCAAAACATAATGTTTCAATTGAATTTTACAAAATCAATTCAAACATAATGACCTCACATTATGTTTAAATTTATTTTTTATAAAAGTTAGTGCAAACATAACACACTTCATTGATTTTACAAAACATAATGCATACTCATTTTTAATCCTTTGAATCTAATTTTTTGATGATCTTTCCCACTTAGTCTAGGATTTCCTAGCCTAAGGTTTGGACATCCTTTTGGCACCTGATTTTATGTTTTCAATATAAAAAAATAAATTTCAACTTCAACCTCATGATTTTTATGTGTTTTACAATGAAATTTTATAAAAACTACCACTAAAACAACAAGCTACGTCTCAAGCTCCCTATATACCTTTTAATATTTTTAATATGGTGTTTATTTTGATTTACTTTGAAGAGTGTCTTCATATTCCTCCAACACAAGTGTATTCAATTTTCTTTATAAATTTTGACCCACTTATCCATTTTTTTTTTAAAAAGAGTGTTCTATGTTTTATATTATATACATTCAAGAAATTATATTTTTGATTTTTTTGTGCAAGCTATGTGACATGCATGCTCAGTGATGTAATTTTTAGCATGATCCACTTCAAAAAGAAAAAAATAATAAAAAATATATAACTTGTACTACTCCCTCTTACTATATTTATACCAAATAATTTTTAAAAATACCTAACACAACATAAAACGTAGAGGGAACACATTAGACACCATGTTATATTTTAATGATAAAATATTAACGAGAAGGGTATCGGCCCTTCCTGTCTTAATCTAATCAAAAAAATTCAACTTCTTAATCTTAACCATTTTAAACTATTTAATATTTTAGAAATTATATTAAGAATACTATAATTATTGTACTTATCATGTCTACAAAATTTGAGTGTACTCATATCAAATTACTCATCCAAGTTTTTAATTGATTTTAAAAAGTGGTCAATTTTGACCCTCTTTTTGTCACCCATTTCTATGCACTTACCCCTCAATGAGAACTAGGTTATAAATAAAGTAGTGTTGGAATTAACCCAATGAGATGGAGGAAATAGATACAATATATTATTCTAGTGTTCTTAGGATCTTGATGTGTGCTATTAGCTATACTAATATAAACATTGCCAAAGCAACAAGAGTCCTTAGCCATTTTATGGCTAATCTTAGGTGAGTTCATAAGGATTTAGTTAATAGGGTTTTTAGATATTTTTGGGGTAATTTTGAGGACTCTATTTGTTACTATGGTAGATCCACAAGGGACCAACATACATAGTGCATATTTTTGGATTTTTTAATAAATCATGTAGGTGATATTAAAATCAATAGATCCACCAATGTTTTTTTTTTAATTAAATTTGGTGGTGCTTTCAATTGGATGAGTAAGAAATAGGTTTTGGCTAATTTATCCACTTTATAAGTTGTGTACATGATATCTACTTATGCTTGTAAATAATCCATATGGATTAAGGGATTGTGTTCAAATATGGGACTAAGTCAAGGATCTATTATAGTTCTATGTTATAGTCAAAATGACATATATTTAAAAAATAAACTAACATTTCATGCAAGGATTAAGCACATTGATGTCAAATATCATTTTATTCAAGACATGGTAAAGGATGGTAGGGTGATGCTATAGAATGTTGAAACTTTGTAGAACATTGAAGATGTATTGGCAAAGCCAATGAGAACAAGAATGTTTAGTAGGGTTGTAAGTCTATGGGCCTCTCAACCTTAGCAATTAGTTCATAGGGCCGATACTATCTTTTATCTTGTAAGGTGTTTGAAAAGTGGGATACTTTTAATAAATGTCTCAACCTTGTTCCTATATTAAGAGTACAAAAATATAATTTAAAAGCTATAAAATAGAAAAAAATTAGTTTTTAGTCTATAGAGATCATTTTAGAACCCAAAAATGATTCCAAGTTGTTCAAATTAATTTTCAAGAATTTATAGGATGTAGATATCTTTGATCTTTATAATTTTAAGAAAAGGCCCAACTAGCCTCTTAGATCAAAAGCTATGGAATTTGTAAGTTGGCCTCCCACATTGGAAATTTAAGAACATCTATGAGTTCTAAGAGGGAGTAACAAGTGTTGATTCACCTATGATATATGTATTATGATATATAATACGTATTTTAATGGAGGTAATGGATGTAAAGAGGAATTCACAAGTTGGTGAGTGGATTGTGAGAAGTTTAAAGGTGGAAGGAATATGCTATTTTTAGCCTATGAATTCATCATGGGAATTACGCTTTAGATTTTTGGCTAGGATTTGGTGCTGAATTTTGATTGGTTTTAGCTCATGGTGTTTTAATTTTTATTTTATGGTTTCATGTATTTTTTCTTCTATTTATTAGGTGCTTGAGATGGGGGTTTTGATAGTGATCTTTGTAGGTACTATTATGTTACCAAAATCAATCTAGATCTCTTATTGACCTAATACTCCTATAAAATATTTGAGTTTTAAAGTGTATCAAGTAGCCTTTGATTATTGAATAATACATTGAGTTCCTTGGAGTGTGGGTTTTTCCTTTTGAAAGAGTTTTCCACATGTAAATCATAATGTTGTGGTATATCATTTCCATTGTGCATTTTTTTTGTAGCTGCAAAGATTTAATTCATTTGTAAATACCTCCTCTCATAGATTAGTTTAGGAAAAATATTCCACACATATACTTCCTCTCATTATTTTCATGATCACATATTATATAGCACATATGTAATTGGTGGTTCTCAGTGATACTAGTTTCCTACATTATCAGAACATAGTTGATTGGTAACCATATTTGGCTTTCATATATGGGGATTAGTGATTATCATATTTTGAGCCAACGAAACACTTATAGATACCCCTTTGGAAAGATCACCCTTTATTACATGCTTATTATGACAATATTTTAATTTACATGATGTACTTTGCCAATGATTATTATACGATGATAGCTTTCTTATTTCACATTTATTTGTACATAATTACATGATAATATTTTTTGCATACACTATTACATAATATTTGGCACTTACATGTCTAATAATTTGTATGTTTCTTTCTCCTTGTATTTTTTTCCCTCTATTTATGAGATTGCACAGTAACATATGTTTCTCATACTTAAGGCTAACACATTACATATGTGTGTCCATTTGTATTCTCCTTTCTTAAAATCATATCCACTTGGATGTATGTATCCCATTTGACTAGGTGTACTCTCCTATGTTATTCATTCAATAATTTTCATTTAGAGTTGGGTATGAAAGTGGTGGAAATGAAATGTTTATTTGCATATATGAAGGGCATAAATAAATATGGGTATAAAATATCATTAAAAAATTAGGGATCTAATATATATATGGTAAAAGAGGAGATATTTTAATAGAAATTGTGTTTTAGGATGGGGTATACAAAATTTAACTTGTAGTCCTTAGGGATATTATTTAAGATTCCATGATCCTAGGTGATGTTGAATATTGTATCTTGGACATAACCATTTGCATGATAATGTTAAGGTTATATGATATTGTTGGAATGATTATATTATGTTAGATCTAAATTCATTTCCCATCTAATATGAGTTTAACTAATTAAAAAAAATGATAATTTATGCCAAGTTATTTGAATTGAGGTCTAGGGTATCATATATAAAGATATTCCCTAGGTCATTAATATGTTTACTAAATCATTAAGAAGTCATTAATTCACATACAAGGAAAGTACATCAAGAGCATAAAATAATTTTTTTTATTATAGGCTTGCATCACTATTCATAAGGAAAACTATTGTGTCATATCTTCAACATTGTGAAAAATGAGGGACATAATGCTAAAGGTGTAGGGAAGCTTTAAATTCTAATTCTTGTAATACAAGCTCTTAAATGTGTTTCTTAATACCACATTGTGCACATTTAGATATCAAATGAAGAACAATTTTTTTTTGTAGGACTATAAATGTGAAGGACACAATCACATCTCCTAGTAGAATTATGAGTGTGGTGACATCTAAAATCACAAAATATCTAAATTTATTTGGTCACCATGTTATATATGTCATCCCAATCTTTGATTTAATACTTAAATAATAACAAGCACAATATATCAATCAATATAGTATAATAAAGTAGCTAAATAATATATTTTCCCTCCTTTTAATTATATATGATAATACAAATTTGTAAGTTCATTTAAATCTAATTTATATTATTTAAAATATCACCTACTAAACTTAAATTTATACTTATAAGAAACTTAAAATACTATTTTTGAACCATAATTTAATTCTAATATTATAATTAGTTTTAAAAAATAAACTTTAATTTATGTAGAAGAGTTTCCAAAGTTAGTCATAGTAAGATGCATGGAAAGATGAAATTAATGAAATATTGTATTGTATTATTATTTTTATTATTTAAAATTATAAATAATAAAAATTATCTTTTCTTATAACATGAGTGTAGATATTGTGGTAATGATTTTTTTTCTTAATATAAAATATAAATAAATTATTGTTCATTGGCATCTTGCATTGTAACAAGACAAAAATAGGGACTAGTCTCCCCTTTCCCCATTAAATGAAAATGACTACCTTGTTCAATAACACTTCCTTCCCTAATCACAGCTATTAAATCTGCATCATAAATAGTACTTAATCGATGAGCTACAATTACATTGGTTCTTCCCACCATTACTCTATCTAGTGCCTCTTGTACCACTTGTTCAGATTGACTATCCAATGCATTGGTGGCCTCATCTAAAAGCAATATGCTTGGATTCTTTATTATTGCTCTTGCTATTGCAATTCTTTGTTTTTGTCCTCCAGACAATTGCACCCCTCTATCTCCAGTTTGTGTATCATATCCATCCTTAAAAGAACTAACAATCAAAACAACTTATTAGGATCAAAGTATTATAAATATGTTAATTTATAAGATCCATATATAATACTTGATAACTGAAAGTAATAGGTGAAAGTAATAGGTGAGTTGTTTGCTAGTTTGAACCATTGACTATAAATAATTGATAGGTTATAGTCAAGTCATTAATTGTTTAGGTGGAGAACTAGATTCTCATGTAAATATACTAATCAAATATTTACTTGGAAACCAAATTCTCAAGTAAAAAATTCAATTTACTAGATATTAAGAAAACCTAGACGAGAAACATTCCTATGTTGACTGATTCTTATATAAACAACCAATATATTAACTGTAAACCCTTCTATTGAAAACTTTAAATATTTAAATAATTAAATAACAAACAATGTACCATTCTTTAAGCTCTTTCATATTTTTTACCTTATGAAGTCGTGAGCATTGGCCGCCTTGGCAGCATCGATCATCTCTGCCTCGGTTGCATTCTGTTTTCCATAGCAAATGTTGTCTCGAATGCTTCCTGCAAAGAGCGCCGGCTCCTGGCCGACCAGGCCTATATGCTGCCTCAGGCTCCTCAAGTTGAACTCTTTGATATCTCTACCGTCAATTCTAACAACCCCCTTCAAGGGGTCGTAGAATCTCTCTATCAACCCAATAATTGTGGATTTTCCTGACCCGCTCTCCCCAACCAGAGCCACTCTTTGGCCCTCCTTTATGCTCAGGCTGAACTTGTTGAAGACCATAACATCTGGGCGAGATGGGTATGCAAAGTACACGTCTTCGACATCGATATTCCCTTGTAATTTGGCTGGTTTCTCGCCATTTTCATCATCCGGATTTATTCGGCTCTCTCTGTCTAAAATGTCAAAGACGGATTTGACGGCATCGGAGCCTTTGGCAATGTCACTGGTCATACTCCCTGCTTCAGCTATCACTCGTGCAGTGCTCATCAAAACGAAAAATACTTTGAAGAACTCTCCGGATGAGATGTATCTACGGTCCACAAGATCTGCCCCGTACCAGAAGCCGAGGGCCGAACTGAGGAAATCTAGACATTGTGATGCCCCAAGAACTAGTCCTGCAATCCAAGACTGCTTCATGGCTTCCCTGTGAGGACCCTCCTGAGTCTTTGCATGCAGACCTAGAATTCTATCCTGTGAAGAGAAGGCTGTAATAGTCCTGTGGTTGCCTACAGCCTCTGAGGCCACTTGGCTTCCATGATCTTGAGCTTTCACAACCCTTGCCGACATACGAGTAAGAAGAACCTTTCTTGTGTAGTTGCTTGCTATTGAGATTGGCTGCACTGCTATTACTACGACTGCAAGACGCCATGCTACAATCAAGCTCACGGTGAAAGCTATTCCCACAGCAGATAGAGTCTGTACAATAAGAGATAGACGATCTCCCACGAGAGATCTCACCTGCACAATAAAGTCAAAGTTAAAGTTTTGTTTTCTTTTTTATAGTTTTTTAAAATGGGCAAAAACTTGTAGTTTTGGTTTCTTAAGTTTTATAAAAGTTAGGTTAGTGAGAAACGTACCACATTAGCCTCTTTAGTGAGCCTGGAGCAAACGGCTCCGCTAGAATTCTGATCTTGATCGAACCACCCAACTTCAAAGGTGAAGATCTTGGAGAGCATTCGCTCTCGGACTCTTTTGCTAAGATATTCCCCCATTTTGCCGAAATTGTAGTGTTGGAGCACATTAACTAGCATAGAAAATACTCCCAGGCTGAAAAAAATTAGGGAGTAGTTTCTGGATTTCTCTTTCATCTCGGCGTGGTTTTTAATGAAAAATACAGAAATCATAGACGCGAGGGTAAAGGAATTAGTGGGCTGAACTCCTCCAAAGGCGATGGCACCCAAACACCCCATTACAGCCTGTTTCCATTCCGGAGCATTTAACATCACCAGCCGACGGAACGATGGGGTGGAAGAAACTTGTTTTTTCTCTTGTTCTTGATACACTGGTAAAGACCGGTGCGGCGAGCTTGATTTGCTTACGACGCTGGAGCTTCTTGCTCCTGTAAGCGCCGCTTCTCTCACATCGCGGTACTCTTCTGCCTCCTTTACGTTACTTGCCGCTTGCTGGAGCTGAACCAGAGTGGCGTAGGCTCCGCCATCTCTGCATATCAAATCGTTGTGCTGGCCAGACTCGATCACCTGACCATTACCCACCACTGCGATGAGGTCGGCGTTGCGGATGGTGGAGAGACGATGCGCGATGATCAGAGTTGTCCGACCAATAGAAGCATTGTCGAGGGCTTCCTGAACAATCTTCTCCGACCCAGCGTCCAGAGCACTGGTGGCCTCGTCCAGCACAAGCAGCCGAGGATCTCTCACCATGGCTCTTGCAATGGCTATTCGTTGCTTTTGTCCTCCCGACATCTGTACTCCTCGCTCTCCAACCTGTAATTTTTAACTCATATAGATCAGCACACTTCACAAATTTATAAACCAACTATTAACATTGGAAGAAATCTAGAAACCTGTCATATTGATAGCTATAATGTCATCAGAAATCGTGGAACGAATGAGAACTAGGGAAGAAAATGACAAAAAAAATCTGACCTGGGTGTCATACCCGTCTGGTAATTGAGTAATAAACGTGTGAGCATTGGCGGCCTGAGCGGCAGCAATGACTTCCTCCATGCTGCTTTCCTCCTTCCCAAACAAAATGTTTTCTTTGATAGAAGTAGCGAACAACGCAGGCTCTTGGCTGACTAAACCGATTTGGCTGCGAAGCCACTTGAGTTTCAGTTCCCTGATATCAACTCCGTCCAGCAGAATCTGACCAGCCAGAGGATCGTAAAATCTTTCCACCAACGCAACCGCCGTAGACTTTCCTGAACCACTTCCTCCGACCAATGCGACTGTTTTGCTAGGCCGGATGGTGAGAGAGAAATTAGAAAAAACGAGGGTCTCTGGTCTCGATGGGTATGCGAATTCAACGTTTCTGAATTCGACTTCACCGCGCACTTGTTCTAGAATTTCTCCTTTGTTATCATCCGAGTCGATGATGGGCACCCTCTCGATCATCTCAAATATACGTTGAGCAGCGCCGCATGCTTCCGAAAAGTACCGAATGTTTGGAATTGCAGAACCCAAAGCTCTGTAAAACATCGACAAAGATGTATTTGATGATTAAACTTTAGATACCTTCAATAATAAGCAAAGCTCTATCTATACTGAAAAATAAAATACTTACGCGCCACCCAAAATTAGAGTAGTTCCAGTTGCGAAAACTCTTCCTCCGTTTGCTCCATGATACATGATCTGCCTGGTACCATACCATGATGTGAATGCCCACATGCAGAACACCACTCCTGTGCTTCCCACTGCTATGCCTTTGATAAGACCCTGCTTAACCCCAAGCTTTACACTCGCATTAAGTGCTTCTGCGAACTTGGCAATTGTTGTCTCCTCTCCTACGAAAGAAAACACTGTTCTAATTGACGACAGAGCTTGCTCTGCAACGTTGTAGGCAATGTTGTTGGCTTTTTGCGTCTCGTGAGCAATCCCAGCTAGAATCCGTCCATACATTACTCCCGGAATTATGAGAAATACCACGAATGGAAATGCCACAACTGCCAGCCTCCATGTTAAGCAGAAAGCCACGATGTAACTGCTAATAAAGAAAGCTGCGTTCTTGAGGAAGTCTGGTATCTGGTTGATAAAAAGTAGAACAGAACTTGTAAGTCTCCTATTCGTTTGGTTTAAATAGCACATTCTAAGTTTTTGTTTAGATGGTTCATCTAAAAACACATTAGTGGGTAGATCTTATTAGAGAAATTACTATTTCAAATGAGCTACCTAAACAAATCAATACTTAAAGTGTGCTGTTTAAATCTAACCACAAATAACCAAACATATTATCAATATATATTCAAGAAATTGAATTTTATTTATTTCTTGTTGTTGTGATGAGATCTGATAGAAAAATTACACAAATTTTCAGGAACTTTTCAATTAAATCTTATGGACTGTAAAAATTGGATATGTATTATTAATCCTGACATAAATTTTCAATATTCTCTGTCGTCCACAAATCCTCCACAACTGATCAACAGTTAACGTACCCTTTCAGCCAAAACATCTTGAATGACAAGGCTATCGTTGGAAACGCTTGTAACCACTTGGGATGTGGTGGTTCCTTGAATGTCAAAGAATCCCACGTCCTGCCTCATCACAGCCTTCAAGTATTTCCTGCGCATGCGAGAGGCCTGCCTTTCGCCGGTCCTTGTCCAACAAAATCCCCCTTTAGACAAGTCATTCCACACCTCCATCATCAATAACATTTCTTAGCAGTAGTGTTTGTTTGGTTGATAAGATTATATACGAAAGAGAGACGAAATACTCACCTAAAAATGCAGCAAATCCACCCACAACAGCAATATAGACCATATATAAAGAATACTGCAGGATTCATAAATACAAAAATGAATAAAAAGATTTTCACAATCTATGATTTATAAGTTTGAATTTGATTATATAAACATTTTTTTCATCGATATTTCAGATCATATTCTATGATTCATCATCTCTTCTTTTGTTAACTCATCCTACTAATAGATCACAGAATTTGATCCGAAACATTAATGAAAAAAAAAAATACATAATCAAATTTAAAAATATACCAAACTAATGCTACATGATATCAAAGGCTGGAACATCTGGTATGCATGTCTTACCTTGTCCATGGTATGAAGATACTCTCTACTACTGTGTTCAGAAGATGGATCATAATTTCCTATTCCATTCACCAGGTTACCCATGACGACCATTAAGATAGGCGTGGATATTCCATCTCCAATGCATCCCAAAGTACCCACAGCAACAAGCCACCAATCTATTGAGTCAGCGTACTTGAACAGCGCCCATAATGGTACAGTCCGCTGGTCCTTTGTATGCCCACCATTGCTTTCCATTTCACTCTGAAATTTTAACTAAGACTGACAATTACCAACAACATTTCAATACCAGCTCTATCTTATCATTCTCTTCAAACTACATTTCAGTGCCAAATCTATCTTATCATCCTCCACAAACCACATTTCAATACCAACTCTATCTTATCATCCTTTAATCATTAATCAGGTGGGGTAATCAACCCTGCTCCACTACACATCACATGATTCTGTCTCAAATCCCTCCCCTAGATGTTAGCTTCACTTTTAGTTTACTTCATGAGAATAAGGGCAAAGCACACGATCCGGTGTCCTTCCTGCTCGTCTTTATTCGCCGCACTTGATTCCAGTAGGGATATAAAAATACAGCCGGATTTTTTCATATATAATAAACACTGCAAATAGTTCGATCCTGCTTTTGACCTTTTCCATACCGTAATAAATACAATACGATTAAAATAAGAAAAATAATAAATAGTCAATCTACTGATCGCAATGCATGTAGACAACTTTTTATTTATAATAATAAAAACCCATTTATTATTTTTCATATTGGTAAATAATTTTCACAAAATTTCATCCAATTTTTGAAACACCCATTCATGATGTAATTCTGATGAAGAAGCAACCCAAGTTAATTAAACAAGTGTAACTAATTAAATATAAATCAGCTAATTTAATTATAATTGGGATTTGATAATCAAATAATTTATAACATTTAAATTAAGAAAATAAAAGGTAGTTTTCAACTTATGATTGAAGGGTGAGTGCTAATCCTAAAGATTTTGGAACTAAATTGGTGTATGTTCAAAAACCAATGCCTCTATGTTAGTGAAGTGCTTTTGAATCCATCTTACATATGTCTTTATTGGAATTAACACGTGATGTTCACTTGCAGAGGGTCTCTAGATTATGTTCATCGAAATCTACCTAGCCACTATTGTGTATAGGTCAAAAGTAGGGACACACATGCATTGCTCATGTATAGATTATATTTAGGAAAATCACTCCTACTCATATGGCAAGAGCAATTGAAGCAATGGAATGTTTAAAGGACCACCTTCTTCTCAAGGGAGAAAGTCGTAAATGTGACAATGAGATTTATGATGGGAGTTGTTGTGATCTTTAGTTGATTGCCCACTTCACAAGGATTGAGTGTTTGATATCATATGAGAGTATTGAATCATAGTATACTAGAGGTAGTTTGGGGTTTGTTCCTACAAATCTATAAAGAGATGTAGTGGCGGTGATTCTAATGTGAATGTTTGTGTTGTTAGTTCATATTATATTGATCTCCTATTGAGAAATATCAAGAAAAATATTGAGATATTAATTTTCTATCGCAAATAATTCCTTGAGGGGTTTTAGCTCTAAAGTGTGTTGTCTTTCATTTTATTCTTGTTTGTAGGATTTGGGCTTGATATTGATTAATGATTTCAAAGGTTGGTTGATTTTCCCTTAACTCACTCAATGCAGAATTTACATAAACTTCTCTAATTCCCAAATGCATGAGCTTGATATGTTGAGTGTGAAAGCATGCGCGAGAGAGAGAGAGCAGATGTGGGTGAGGGTTCTATTATAGAATTAGTTTAGATGTCTTGTGTGAATTTGTTTGTACTTGGTTGTTTGATTGTTTGATTGCTAGATTTGGAGCTTGTAGCTCAAAAAGTGCAAGAACCTAGAGATCATGGTTCATTTGCCTTTGTGTTATGAACAAGTCAAACTATATATAAGTGAACAATCACAATTTATACTAGAATGCTTAAACAAATAGCTAAATGTAATTGAATTTACAATTAACTTATATTTTTGTACTTTTCCCAATATGCAAATAAATAAAGTTAGACTCAATGATTAATTAATATCTTGTTTTTATTTTATTTTACAATTTGATATTATACATGCAATTATAATGGATTAAAAAAATCAAAGTAATGGTAAAATCAACAATTAATATTTTCATTTTTCTTAGAATTCAATGCAATTTAGGGGAGACGAACTAGTACTTGAACATGTAACGATAGTTGTGAGTGTATTTGACATAGTTTAATCCATTAAAAGAATTTTTTTTATTTTTTAATATAAAAATATCAATAGATATATAATAAAGTGTCATTCACTACAATTTAATTAGTGGTTTTAGTTTAACTTGACATATCATTGATACATAAAAATATGCATAGCTACTCATCATCTCATACTAAAATATAAGTAATCATCTCTTACTAAAATATAAGTAATAGTGGTTAAAATATAATTCCACGTGAAGTCAATCTATAAATCATTGTATATAAGATTACATATTAAAATATAATTCTATTAAAATAAAATATTATCTCTTTGTCATCACATTGAAGATTTTTAGTTCATACAATCTATGCAACTATAGTGCATAACTTCTAATCCTAAACTAAAAAAATAAAAAAATTAATGAGGCATATATGTTTTCAACTTGTCATATGTAAAAACCCTAATTTCTAGCAAGCGATTCCTTCTCTTTCAAATAATGTGCAATTAATGTTCTTTTTGGAGACCTTAACCACCAAATATTGAAATACTTGAAAGACAAAAAGGGGATGTAAATCATGTCATTTAGTACATTAATCTCTTTTAATACAAATTTAAACATGAATTTAAATATTAATATAAATTTTATATGCGAGAACCTTTATAAAATTTCAAATCCAGGATCCCTACCAACATATGACATATATTCATTGAAGAAAAAGATTAAATCCATGTGAGTTTCATTTTATTGAACATTGGTTCATGATATTGTTGAACACTTTTTCTTTGGGCTCATAGAGAACCAAAAGACAATGCTTGCATTGTATCCCATGGTTTTTTGAAATTGTTTGGTATGGGATAAGTGTTATAGGAGTGGTAACATCCATGGAAGTAATTTTCATTTTGTGAAAAATAAACTATTAATTATTTGTATCATCTTACAATCTCAATACTTATTTTCCCATATTTCCTTTCATTATTATACTTTCTTTAGTCCTTTGTTTCCTTTTTAAGTTAAGAAATTTTCCATGCTATGCACAACCACTATTGTTGAGTCAAGCTATGAGATTAATACACACCTTAAGATTTATCACTCTTGATTTTCCCACATTAAATGGATAAAAATGATGGAGAACCAACAAGATTGCAAAGATGTACTCATACTACACATTATAAACAACACTACTTCTAGCCTTGTAAAACTCAACAGATACTTTATTTTTAGGTCAATAAGAGAATTTTATTGCTTGTTTCCTTACATGGTTGCAAATATATGTCTTGATATTCCCACATAACTCACATATCATAAAATTCAGAGAACATTTGAAGCATTGCATCAACAATTTATGTTTTTAATAACATATAACGCATTCCATTTCCTTTTTTTTCATGCTAACTCATAAATATCTTTTATAATTACCATGTGTATAGGTGTGAATTTTCACCCCCCTTGCAAGTTACCCTTTTACATCCTTCACCTTAGAAAAAATGAACCTGACCATGTAAATCCACATCACCCATCCATACTCCATCCACTTGGTGCTTGTTTTTAGTGTTGGCGGGAAAAATTTTGTCAGGGACATGTGTGTGGTGCACGGATGTCTGCATGGAACGCTATCGTCCTAACAAGATTCCTATCTCTAGAATCTATAAAGGTGTTACATTCACCATTAGGGCCGAAGTGTAATGCATCTACACCTTCCTTTCGACATTTGAACGCCTCTTTCCCTAAGAGATAGCAAATTTCCACAATCCATATAGAGTGTTGGTAAATTGTTTATGGATTTCGATTATGTAAGTTTTTTTGCATCAACATTTTGGATCACACTCCATGATCCATCATTAGGATGAAATAGAGAGCTAAAGGAGAAAACGTTATAAGTTTACAGACCCAAAAGATTAGATATAAGGAACAGAGAAGGGGAAGGGATTTGCATGAGAAACAAGAAGAGAGAAGAAGGATGGACCAAAGAGATTAGAGGAATAAAAACTTAATAACAAACTAAAAAAGTAAAATAAAACTAACCAATCAAAAAATTGAGACCAAAAAAGAGGAAGGAAATTACTCCTAAAATAATAATAAAGAACAACTAAGACCCGAAGTTACAATTATTAAAATAGAAAAGCAAAAAAAAAATTAAAAAGCCCAGTTAATGTTTAAAGAGCACAACTTCTTCAAAAGGAAACTAAAAGAGGCCATTGAGATCAATAATCACCCCCTAAACCTTAATCGTGATGAAGGTTGGAGTTTAAGTGTGTCTTGGCATCCCTTATTGTCCAATCTCAAAACCCACCATAATCCTTTTGATTGCTAATTTCCTCCTCCTCCCCAATCCTTCTGTCCCTTCCTTTCACCCCTCTAGTCTTGTGTCTTGTTGCTCTCTCTTTTCTCTTTTCTTCTTGCTCATTCATTCTCTTTCTTTTGGTTCTCTTTCCTTCGGGGTGTCCTGTTCTCTTTGCTCCTTGGCTTGACCCCCCACCCCCACCATTTTTTGTTATGCCTTTCCTTCTTGAGTTCTCGTTCTTGGTTTCTTTTGTCTATAGGCCTTGTAGCTTTGGTTTTTTTGTGCTAGCTCTTATTTTTTACTAGGAAACTAATTTGGTTGTTGCATTGCTTTTTATTTTTATTTTACAAAAATCTAATCCCTTCCTTGTATTTGCTCCTCTTCTTGCTTTTGTTTGTTTTAGTGTTGGTGTAATTTGGGGTGTCTTGTATTTTGAGTTAAGTTGTCCCTCTTTTATCTACCTTCCCCCATTTAATTTATGTTCTCTCTTTCTTCCTCTTTTTTCCTTTTTGTTTCTTTTAATTGCTTTTGGTTTCATAATTCATAATTCATTTAAAAGGTTGTCTTTTGAAATTTTGTTCTCATTTTCATTCTTTTCAACATGTTTTACATTGTTGTTTTATCCTACTTCCATTTCCTCTTACTTTTATATTAGTGAACCTTTCCTATGCATTTTATTCATATTTTACCTTTCATTTTATTTTCTTTTATCTTTTTGCTGTTGTTTTTTGTGTTTGTTCTTGATCTAGTTCTTCTTAACCCTTTTTTTTTTCTTTTATTTGTTTGATTTTTTAATAAAATATTATTTCATTTAAGGTTTGGTTCATATTTAAGATTGTCTTTTGAAATTTTGGTCTCTTTTATTTTTTACTTTTATGCTTGCATTTAAACTTATTTTGTTTATTTCTTTTTATTTTCAATTAGTTGTTCTTCTAAAATAATTTGTATGTTTATTTTCATTTTGTTTTAGATTTTTATTGTATGTTTGATTTGTAGTATGCATGTTCTTGGTAGTTCTTCTAAAACATTTTTTTGTGGCTTTTAATTGTTTTGACTTTAAAATATTAATTCAATTTAAGATTGTTAGTTTATATTTAAGACTAAAAGTATAAAATCAAAACTAAAATCAAAATTTGGTTTCAATTTTTATTTTATACTTTTAGTGAGCTATTAATTTGATTTTTAAAATTTTTAGCTTGTTTTTCAATTTTTGTTCTTTTGTTAGCTTTGTCTTTTTTGTTTTATTTTTTATTATTTTGTATCCTATATTTGATTGCAAATTTTATTTTAATTTATAGGATTTATTTCTTCCTAATTGTTGTTATTTTGTTAGCCTTTGTTTCTTGTATTAATTTTTCTAATAAAAAATCCCCATTCAATCTAGTGTCTTTATAAATATTAAGTGGGATTTTGAATTTTGTTTTTGCTTTTCTATTTAAATAATTGTAAATTTGGGTCTTAGTTGTTCTTTATTATTATTTTAGGAGTAATTTCCTTGCTCTTTTTGGTCTCAATTTTTTGATTGTTTAGTTTTATTTAACTTTTTCTGTTTGTTATTAACTTTTTTGTTCCTCTAATCTCTTTGGTCCATCCTTCTTCTCTCTTCTTGTTTCTCATGAAAACCCCTTCCCCTTCTTTGTTCCTTATATCTAATATTTTGGGTCTACAAACTTATCATTTTTTCTCCTTTAGCTCTCTATTTCATCCTGATGATGGATCACAAAGTGTGATTGGAAATGTTGATACAAAAAAACTTACACAATAAAAATCCAAAGACTCTTTCCCTCTCAAACTCATCTTCAAATACATATTCTTCATTCTCATTCATTCCTCTACACGCTTTGGACATTCTTGAAGGAAATTCTCAAATTCTCTCATATTCTTGAGCTACTAGCTGCACTAAATTGGCTTCACTATTCCAACATGATAGCATTCTTCACATCTACCATAGAAGTTGCAACTCAGTATCTTGTGAGACTCCCCTCAACGTCATTGCAATCATGTTGATTTTTCTATGGTTGCAGACTTGCATTCCTCTCTCATTGGCCTTGAGTGCCTTGGGTCAAGGGTGGTATCGTTTACTCATTATTGTATTGTTGTTGGATTTGAGTAGCATAGTGCTTCTTAGTGTTTGGTTTCATTTCCATTCCAACATCATTTTTTTATCAAATTTCTATTTCTCTCTATCTGGTTGTCCATGGAGGTGGGAACACCAAAATGGGGGTTTGACTGTGGCAAGCCTCGAAGCAACCCCAAATTTTTTCCCTTCTCTATTGTGTGTAAGTACTTATTCATGTGGAGCTTCCTAGAAAATTGGACCCTTCGTGAGTTCATTTTTATCACCTTTCACTCTTGTCATTTCATACAACATATCTCTCTTATTTCTGTCATTCTATTATTTATTGCTTTAGTCATCATTAGTAAACCTTTAGCTCAACTTCTTAGTGGGTTTTCTATCATTTTGTCTGTTTCCTTTCACTTTATGTCCATACAGATGCCAACGCACCTGTGAGACACCAATGCACTACATTATCATCCATGTTCTGCACTAGTATCCTCTGGTAGAGAGCTCTCTGAGGTATAATATGAATTCCAGAAATTTTTTCGCTTAGTCCAAACCAAAATTTAAAGTTAGTAGAGTGACAAAAGCATTGAGAGTGCTCTTCATTCTCTATCTTTATATTTCCTAAACACCTACCTTGTTGAGGTAGATTAGGGCAGCCTTTAACTCTTGGTTCTCTGTGACCTAGAGTCATTGGGTGGTCGGTCCCCCTCCTCTACATTTTGGTGAATCCAACATGAACAACTTATATATGTTCATTTGTGTTGAGATTATCTCCTTCACACTTAATGACCATTGTAGACATGGGTGTTGTGGAGTTTTATGAGCATCACAACCTAGTCTATTACCTCCGGGTATGTGCGACAAGAGAAGTGTGCGACACTTACAAATGGAAAAGATGAAGGTCACTTCTGACTTTACCACCAATTTTACCACAAGATTTACTATATGTTGTCTCTTAGAGGAGGTTTCGACAAATGAGATGGGTTTCATTGATGAGACCACTATGCACCCACTCCTCCAGCATCCCCTATAGCTTCATCTATGGATGAGGATGATGTTGTGCACATTCCTATAGAAAACCTTTTGGCATTAGACATGAGGTTGTTAGACCTCGAGAATAACTTGGAAAAGGCACTGAATATGGCAAGAGCTACTAGGCTTGTTAATGAGGTGAGATACATGTTAGGAAAGGATTGGATGAACATAGAATTCTTACGTGACCTCACTGATCTAATCGATGCATGCATCCCTTCATTTAACACTAGATTGAGTACTACTCGAGGGACGGTGCTCAATGCCTATGAGAGATAGATAGGTGTCTTGATGCCTACCATGTTTGTCTGCATGGTCGAAACTGGCCCTTCAATTAGTGTTTCCTCTACTCGTCAAACATCCCACACAATCAAGGCGAGTAGAATACCCCTTGGCTTTAGCTTTACCCCTCCTACTGCCCTTGGTGGTTGGGGCCCTAGTGGAATGAGTGGTGGTGGCTTTGATAGCGGTGATGACACTGGAAATGGCTTTGGAAGTGGTCATGGTGGTGGCTTGGTGGTGGCTCTAGTGGGGGCCATAGTGGCAATCATGGTGGTGGTCATGGCAAAGGCTCTAGTGGGGGCTCAGGAGCTGGTTCTAGAGGTGGGCACAGTGGTGGCTCTACTGGTCCTACATCCTCTAATGACCCTTTTTGAATGCTTTGCTTCAAAGCATGGGTCAGATGCAAAATGAGTTAGCAAGCTTGTCCCAGGCTTCTGCTCAACCCATCTTTCAACCCTTCTTCTGACACATCCCCCTATCTATAGTAATCTTAAATACTTCTTTCCCTTAGGGAATGGAGATTCCTAAGTTTGAGAAGTATTGTGGAAAAAGGGATCCTTAAACACATGTATCCTCTATCAACAAAATGTGTATGGATTTCTTCCACCACAATGGTCTAATGGTGAAGCTTTTACCTCAATCTCTCAAGGATACAACACTAGAGTGGTATTGTTCCTTGCCTAACAATTCTATATTCTCATTTGATCAACTGGTCAATTAGTTTCTCTAGCAATTCTAGGCTAACATCGGTTTGAAGATGACCTTCTCGAATCTCATTTGATGTAAGCAGGGAGAACATGAGAAGATCACTAATTTGATTGCACAATACCAAGCACTATTTTCATAGATCTCTTACTCGCTACTTGACTCAGATGTAAAAAAGGTATTTATAAGCAACTTGTAGTGAACTTGGCAGGACAAATTTTCCTTGATGAAATATCATTCTTTCACACATCTGTGTGTTGCATTGTGGGAGTACTAGAAAATGGTGGTTCAGTTTGGGGGATCCTCCTCATGCTTCTGTTTCGAGGGAAAAGCATAGTGTCCATTTTAGGAAAATGAAAAATTTGTTGCAAATGTAGTTGTTGCAACTAATGATCGAAGCCTCGGATGCAACAAAATTTTTACTAAACTATCTGAATCTTATTCTTCTATTCTGCAAAACTTACAAAAGGATAAGATTATAACATTAGATCACTGGCCTTTGAGGGAGCCTTATCTTGATTAGTATGATGGAAGCATGTTTTTCCAGTACCATCATGTCCATGGGCATGATAGTGAACGTTGCATGCACCTACATCATGAGATACAGGACCACATCAACAACGGTACCATATGTCTCAATGGAAAGAAGAAAAACACAAATAAATCAGTAGCTAAGGAAAATAGTGAGTTGCAAATTTACATGGACCCGATTCCATATCATTCTGCTAACTTAATCATTGATCCTTCTAATGCTTCTTCTAAAACCTCGACATATGTAAATGTGGTCTCATTTACTCCTAGTCCTCCCCTAGCCTGCGATTGGCTCACCAAATGTGACTTTCACCTCACAAGACCTACCCATGAATAACAAATGCTCTCCCTTATACATTCTTTCGCGTAA
Source organism: Sequoia sempervirens (assembly GCA_007258455.2). Classification (NCBI taxonomy): domain Eukaryota; kingdom Viridiplantae; phylum Streptophyta; class Pinopsida; order Cupressales; family Cupressaceae; genus Sequoia; species Sequoia sempervirens. The sequence continues at coordinate 18,775 of VDFB02283131.1, read as the reverse complement.
ATGGAAACACTGTAGTCGGAGTCCTTGTGGACCTCATGAGTTGAGTGAACATTATTACAGAGGAGACATAGTGGATAAATTCATTACAGAGGGAGGAATATGAGAAGATGGAAACTACTATACGTATGCACAACGACCTCTCTCTCACTCCATATGGCTCTATTTTCCATCCTAGTAGTACCTAGGGCTGTGGATACTACTTTTGATGTCATTCCAAAATTTGATCTATTTAGAGTGAAGTTAGGAATTCCTTGGCTAGCTTCTATGAACGAAATCACTTTCGTTATTCACAAATGTTTGAAGTTCTCTAATGGAAGTTTCATGCATGTTGTGCATGACACTAGGTATCATCCATTGGTATCCCATGAGGGTTATTCCTTGGATCATTTTTGGCCCACCCCGATTGGTCCGCTCCATCCTAGAATGGATCTACTCTACTAGAATTATATACACTACATAACCAGGGGCAAGGGACAACCGAAAATGACTCACCCTATAGTGCAGCAACAGGCTGCCTCATCCTCTTGAAAGGGAAGGGAAAGCTTTCCCATGCTCAGGGCTCTTCCTCCTCCTCTTCTGTTGTCCCACCTATCACTTCCTCTCACCCTATCATGACACCATTGACTTCTACTCCTATGTGTTTGTTGGGGAGTCTGATGGTTCCTACTTGGCGAAAGCCCAAGTGTCTGACATTTGAACTTCCCATCTTACCCACGGTGCCTCAGCCTATTTTGTATGGTAAGGGGAAGGGTCCACAAGGAGCATCCTCCATGTCTCTACTTCCATGACATCCTACTGCTCATATCTATAAAGTAGTGAATAATACGGGGCCCACCACTAAGGCACTTGAGCATGCTCCCCCCGATATCGTTACATCATCCTCTCTATCTCTTCCTCTTGTTCCTATCTAGGAGTCCCTCCCTTTGCCAGAAATAGTTGTGATGGATACTTTGATGGTTGAAAAGGAGTCTTATGTCTCTTCTTAGGCTGCAGCCTCTAGCTCCTAAAGTCATAGAAATTTCCTTGGGTGCAAGCGCAAGCATCAGAGGAAGGCTCTGACACCTTCTATTGTGTCCCCTTCTTTCGCTCTTCTTGCTTCAGTTCCCTCAACCTTAGTATTGCTTCCAGCTCCCCCTATGAGCATGAATGATCTTCACCTAAAGTGGGTTTAGGTATTCATTGCTCCTTCGATCGAGCCTCCCCTTCTGATGTCCCTTTCGGACATCCCGCCATTTTCAAAACCCATAGACATGTTGAATACCTCGGTGGTGTATGTCACAGTTTTCTCTTCTTCCTCCACACCCTTTGCTTCATCCATGAGGATCTTGCATCCCCCAATGAAGTAGAAGATAGAAGATGACCTCACTTGCAATGGGGATTAGAAGAAGGGTTTTCCTTCTTTAGAGGGTGGTTTTGCATTGGCTTGCACCACCCTAGTGACAAAGGAAGCCCTGGTGTCCCTGGAGTTGTTCACTGCTCCTGAGTCGTTCAATGAAGCTAGCTATGGATTTCGGCCACTACCTCCCTTGCCCACTGAGTTGATGCATGACACTCCTGTAAAGTACATGTTTAACTCTGTGGATAAGGTCCCTACCCTATTAGCAATCTTTGTGAGATTCGTAACACTCACTCTGCAGGAACTAAGTGGAGAAGACTTTGAGGGGCCTTCTTCCTTGGCTCTTGTTGCAGAAGGGTCAGAGGGTACCCCCTTGATATTTTTCCCTTGTAGGCTCATCTACCCTCCCCTTATAATGATCTATATTGGGAGAACGATGACCTCTTGGTTGATGAGGATTAGGGGGCACCTCTTCTTTATCTGTAAATTAGAGTGTGTCTGTGTATTGTGTTCCCTCATGCTTGTCTTATGTGTTCCTAGATGACCCTTCTCACCCTCGTAGGTTCTTGGATATAGGAGTGTTTTGTGTCATAAAAATTCTTCTATTTGTCACATCATTCTTCTCTTTTTCATGTATTGATTTTCAATAATTCAGGATGATGCAAAGTGTTAGGGGCATTTAGGCCTCCCTTCCATGTGGACCCAATTATTATTAAATTATTTCTTTTATTTTCATGTGCCTTCTTCACATGGTTTGATATAGTAAGGGGTTGATGCAGTTCATTTATACATATTATTATACTTATCTATCTATATTTATGAGTAGCTCTGACTCCAAAATATTAGACCCCCTGTCTCTTGTTCGTTATGTTCTGATTTTTCCTCTCTTTGCATCTTCCTCTCTTCTTTTCTTGTTTTGTGATGTTGTGTTGCTCATGTGCTGAACTTTGCGTGTGTGACAACATTACCACAGTTACGTAAATCTCGTCATATTCCATGGGCCACAACATCACTTTTATTCTTACTTTTCTCTCCTTCGGATGCCATGTGCCTTTGTGTTCGACATGCATCATCCTAAGGTGGGATCTCATACTACTTCAATTTTCAAAGGGAGTATTTGGTATCCAACAAATCCCTTCTTGGAAATCTCTATTTTTCAAAAATCACATTCCTCAACAAGGACCCCTATCGAAATACTTTTCCCTCATCATGTGGGTTCATAAAGAATTTGAAAACCTTTCCTCCAAGGAGGGAGCACCTTCTCCTGCAGCCAAAGTTCTGACCTTCCCCTTGCGAGGGGACTTTCTTCCTTTCAAATTCCTTGATGAAGCAAAATCTTTCAAAAGGATTCCTTGATGTTGAATCGATTTGTGAAAAATACTATTGCACTTTCAAAAAAAGTGTCCCTTGAGTGGACCCCTTTTCTTTTGAAGGGTTCCCAAGGGACTCCTTTAAAATCTCTTGAATTTTTTACTGTCTGCTTGTCTACCTATGTGGCTTCTTTTTTATATTTAACATGTTTTTTCTACAGATTAACATGTTTCTTTGTAGGTGCACTTGTAAAGTTTCTTTCCAATTAGACTTTGTGGAGTCCCTCACATCGGGCTTCCCTCAGGAGAGAGTACCTAGGGGGTGCCTTTTTTGCAAGTTTGAGGACCTGTGAAGCACTTACTTCTTGTGGGATCTATTCACCATCGGTCTACGGGCCTCCAGTGCACTTTTCTCAATCCTCCTCAGGAGAGAGTACCTTTGGATCCATTTTCCTGCCCTATGCTTTCGAGTATGCTAGATTGCAATCTACTTCCTCGACAATTCAAGTATATTTTCTTAGAACTCTTTCAACCTACTTTATCGAACACTCATTAGCACTCATGATCACTAAAGTGGGGAAAAAATGTATAGTCATAAATTTTCACCCCCTTGCAAGTTCCCCTTTTACATCCTTCACCTTAGAAAAATCAAACCCAACGATATAAATCCATATCACCCATTTGTACTCCATCCACTTGGCACTTTTTTTTAATGTCAACGGGGGAATTTTCGTTGGGAATGCATGCGTGGAGCACGAAAATCTACACGACATGTTGGCATCTTGACAAGATTCTTGCCTCTGGAATTTGTAGAGGTGTTACATTCGCAATTGGGACCAAAGTGTAACTGAATCATAGATTTTTGATTCCCTAGGACTTCTCTAATTCTTCTAAGGTTTTTCACCTAAAATGAGAGAGGTAGGGCCAAAAATGCTAAGGGATCATTCAAATTTATGTTATGTATGATGTTGTCTAAGCTAAATGAAGTAAAATAAATGCAATTGAGTGATCTAAATGAATGAATTTGAATGCAAAATTAAGATTTAAACTATGCTGGAATACACACTGTGATATGCAAACAATGAACTAAATGAAGAAATAATGCAGAACAGTGAGAAATGAGATGAAACAAACTGCACCTGGCTAATGTTTGATGAATCTAGAATGTTGTGGATGTTGACTAAAATAACTGAAATTCCACAGTGGGACTCATTCGCCCAGGGTGGCGAATTAGTCCTCCTACTGGTGAAAAAGTGTCAGGAACTGGTTTCTGACTGTCGAGATCTAGAATCTGACAAAATTTAGATTTTCTATCCTAAGGTGGGACTCATTTTCCATAGGTGGTGAATCAATCCTCTCCCAGAATTTTGAAAAATTAGGAGACAACTCTCTAACACCAAATCTGGAAATCTCTGATTGTTGGGTTGTTGAAGTCAATTCTGCAGGAAACAGATAGAAAACCTTCTCCAAGCTTGAAATATGAATGAGTTGACTTGAAGCACCTAGTTGACTTGTTTACCAATCTTTAAAACCAAAATCTTGTTAAATCTGCATACCTAGGTCTGCAAACACACATGCAATAGAGAAAAAATGGTTGAGGGTTAACAAATAGGGGTTTTCCTTGGTCAAACCCCACTTTTGGTAATCAAAACCTTAATGAAATAATGAAATGAAAGAGAATGATAAACTAATAACATGCAATTGCTATCAACTTACTAAACCCTTGATAATGCAAGTCTGAAGTAGTATCAATGGATGCTCCAAAGTGCTTGAGTATTGCTTGATAAGATGTTGTAAGATGCTTGAATGCTTAAGATTGCTTGAATATGATGTGTGAATGTTGGAGGATGAATACTTGAATGAATGGGATCTAAAATGAGGTGAAAATCACCTATTTATACAATCTTGTTCCTTAGTTAACTGCTCATACCTCATCACAGGCTGACATCAAGTGTTTTTAAATAAAAACCTAAAAGGAAATTTTAAAATTTTGAATTTGGAGCCAAGGAGGGACTCATTTGCCACCCATGGTGAATGGGTCCTAGCACCTAGGATCTAAAAATTGGTGTTGAGAATTAAGTCACATTTAATATTATTTTTTGGGTTTACATTCAAAAATGCACTTAATTAAGACATATGAGGGCATAAAGGGACCAAATAAAGCATGAGAAAGGGATAAATAGTGAAGTTATGCCTAGAAAAGCATGAAATCTTGTTACAAGACTTTACAACACTTCAAAATAGGACTTGTTTAATTATGAAACAGTGATTTTTAGGTAAATTGTAATGAATAAAGTCTAGAAGAATGTAGAAATGTCTTACAACACTTCACAACACCTTCACAAGACATCATTATTTGAATTTTAGTACCTAAATGTGCATGTTCAAGCCATGTTGCAACATAAAATCAGAGAAAAATAGATCAAACACCATGAAAATGACAAGGGACCATTTTTCTATGACACATTTAGCCCCCACTTTAGTGAGAGTATGAACTTGCTTCAAACTCACACTAAAGTAGTCATGAACATCGAGAGGAGGGTAGGAGGGTTCAAATGCACTTACGTTAGCAAGATGGAATAACAATGATCAAGAGGAATGATCAAGCCCCCAGGATGAAGATCCCATGGAAAACTAAGCCTAAGAACAAAGGAATACACAAGTGTTGAGAATCGGATGAAGCTTCAATCGCCAATCCAACTAGTTGTGGATTAGATCTAGGTTGAAAGAGTATGTATACTCACTCTAGGGTGACAAAAAACATAACGATCCACTGGGTGAGAAGGCCAAATGTACTCACTCTGGGGCCATGGAACTTTTGACTCTCCGCGGGGTGAGAAAGCCCAAAAGGTAAGATACATACGCTAGTTGGTATGCACTCACAAACACAAAGGTGGGTATGGGGAAAAGTCATGCCGCTAGGTGGGCTTCCCACTCAACCATATCAAAGTTATACCTCCTGATAACTTTAACAAGGTGTCACAAGGAAAATTTCATGAACAAAGAGAAAGGTACCACATTCATGCAAGTTGTGTTATGCAAGGTGGCAAAAAATGCAAAATGCAAAAATGTAAAGTGTACAAATGTGGAAGATGTTCAAAGGAGTCTTGTTCAGTTCATGCAAGGTCAATCACTTAGGAAACATTGTTTTTAATGTCTCCAAGAGAGGACCAATCAAAGTATAGTATATTCACAACTTAGGGGATGTAGTGTGCCACATCATGGCACCAAGAGGAATGTAATATGCTGAGATAGATCACAATTATGAAAGACATCACACCCAATGTCATCAACAAAGTGACAAACGCATCATATAAATGACAAGGCTACACTAGGAACCAAGAATGCAAATGAATTAGGGTAATGTATGCCCCCCACTTTAAAGGAATTGTGACACATCATTTTGTGAGAAATTACTTTAAAGTAACGAAGGAAAGAAAAAGAAAAAAAGAAAACAATACATGAGAGCCAACTTGGAAAGCCCTATGCCAAGTCATATGTTTCGAAGTTAGGTTGCGTCATGTCAAGGAAAATGAAAGACAAAGAAAGGGAGTTTCCCCCCAGAAAAAAACACACCAAACACATAAGGGATCTATGGATTTGGGGTTAGTATGTTTGTTGTTGCAATGTTTTTATGAAAGAGCTCAGAATTGTCATCATTCCCCAAAGCACATAGAATGGAAGAATGACACAAAGAGAGCAAAAATGAAAGAAAATGAAAGTCCGTTTTGGGTCAACATGGAAGAGACATTGCAGTCTCAAAGCTTTGCATCATCCCCAAAAGGTAAACACAAGCGAAAAGAAAAGAAAAAAGGAAAAAGATAAGTGAAAAAGATTTTGGTTCAACATGAAGGAGACATTGAGGTCTCAATGCCTTGCTTCATCCCCAAAAGAAAAACACAGAACAAAAGCAAACAAAACAAAAGAAAAAGGACTGATTGGGTCAACATGGAAGAGACATAGGGCATCTCTATGCTTTGCGTCATCCCCAAAAGGAGACACAAAAAAAAGAAAAAAGACAAGGACCTTTTGGGTGAACATGGAAGAGACATAGGGCGTCTCTACGCTTTGTGTCATCCCTAAAAGGAGAACACAAAACAAAAGCAAAAAAGACAATGCATGATGAATAGAAGAATAGAGATATGAATAGAAGTGTACAAAGAGAGCGAACATCAAACACACAATACGGGGGAACATCATACGCACATGAAAAGGGAAAAAAAATAAAAAGAAAAAAGAAAAAAGGCTAGTTAGGCGAATGCAAGTCATCCTCCTCCCAATCATGTTCAGTATAGTGTGAGGGTGGTTGATTGTCCAAAGGAATAATTTCAAGCATCGAACTAGGAGTCGTACCAGGTTCTTCACTTGGTCGAGAGGTTTTATCTTTTAAGCTCATTGTAGATGAAAATAAAGAGTTTAAATCGTTATGCACTTCATCTATTTTTTCTATCATTGCATCATCATCATCATCATCAAGATTGACGACAACAGGAGGATGAAGGGTGATTTCTAAGGATGGATGTATCAAAAGTTATGGTTGTTGGATGGGTTCATTTTGTTGTGATTGTTGCACTGGACTGTCTTATGGCAAGTCAGGAGGAGGGTGGTCATCTATTAATTTTTTCCAAGGTGGAGGTTGATTTTCTATATTTTCTTCCATGTGAGATTGATGAGCAAGGAGATGACGATGACGCCTTTATTCCCCAGCACCGCGGTTTTGTTTAATTTTATTTTGGAGTTGTTGAAGTGTAAGAGTGGATTGAGTCATCATAGGTTCTTATACTTCCAAAGAGGGAAGAACAGAAGAAACCAAAGAGGATACGTCAGCCACTTTCTCTTTTTCTTTATACACTTGTTTCATGCGAGGAGGCATGACGAAGACTGACATTGAGACGGAGATTGACACGATTTCCATGAGGATAGGATTATTGTTCTTAATCTGATATTCTGGGCGAAAGTTAACTTTAGACGATAAGGGATTAAAGCCACTATGGTGTATGGTAAATATCTCATTGCCATGTGGAAACTTCAAACACTTGGGAATAACTAATGGGACCACTTTCATTGAGCGAAGCCAAGGGTGGCCTAGCCGTAAACAAAATTGGTCGGATTGTGGAATAATTGAAAATCTTACATCTGAATTTTTAGGTCCTATATGTAAGGAGAGTACAATCAATCTGATTGTAGGGCATGCAAAGCCAGTATGTGTTTTAATCCATGCAGTTGGCTTATTAGAAGCATCTTGATATAACTCGTGTTTAATACTACAAACTCCTCTGTGATCACATTCTCACCACAAGCGGGATCTATTAATATCTCATTAGTGGGCTTATCATAGATTCTGCCAGCTATGTAGAGAGGACCATCAGGAAGTTTTTGTAGTATGTCTTTAGCAGAAAAAAGTGATATCAAGAGATTTATTGGTTTGGCCCCTATGAGGGATAACATCTATCGTATCCACAATCTGATCCATAGGACTATATTTAGTAACAGGTGGAGATATATCATGTTGTTCATTGTTTGTATCAGCAGTCATTACATCAATGTTTGAAGGTTCACTAGCCTTGACAAATGAAGTAGTGTGTTTAGGAATAGGATTGGTGAAAATTTGTAAGTTCTTGTTAGGGGGTGCAACAAACTTATTGCCTTGATCATTAACACCCATAATGGATAAATGGATTGAATCAATGAGGTCTTGAATTAAATGTTTGAGATGCTTGAAGTGTTCAGTGTCATGTCCATTCTGGCAATGAAAATGACAATAAGCATTAGGTTTGAAGGTGGGTGGTAAGGGCTAATTTGGATCAAGTGGTCGGATAGGTGGAAAAGTGAGAATGTGTTAATGAATTAATTGGTTCATTGTGTTATGGAGGATATCGGGTAAGGGAGTAAATTATCTCTTTGAGTCCCCATAGGTATAAGGCACCACTAATTTAATAGCTGCCAATTGAGTTTGAACTGGTTGGGTTGGTTATAGTTGCGAAGGAGGATTGAACTGTAAGAAGCCTCTATTTGGTTTGTGAAAGTTTTGTGTTATTTTGGTTTTGATTGTCATGTTCAGGTTTTTCAGCTCAATTAGAAGTGGATTTTGAATCATGACTTGAAACCAAGTTATGGTATTCACACAAGGTTGTGCATAAATGCATAAACAAAGGGAATTTCATCATAGTTAGCTTATCCTGAAGGTTTGTGTGCAAGTTTTCGATAAAAATATTTTGTAGATGTGCATCAGGAATCTTGACATCAATTTGAGCATACAAGGATTGGTATCGTGAGATAAAATCCATTACTTTTTCATTTGTGTTTTTTCTACATCGCATGAGGTCAGCCATTGTCTTTTTAGGTGTCATGTGCACTTGAAAGTGACTTATGAAAGCATCAAAAAATTCATTGAAAGAATGGATGGAATGATTAGGAAAGTTGGAAAACCACTCTAAGGTAGTATCTTTCAAGGTCCTTGGAAAAATTTTGGCTAACAGTTTATTATCAAGGACAAAATCACTACACAAAGTTGTATAAGCATTAACATGGTTGATAGGGTATCCTTTACCTCTATATTTCTCAAACCGAGGCATTTCTATCCCTTGTGGCATCGGGGTACATAAGATTTCTAAGGATAAGGGGCTGCTACGGACATGATATGTGGGTGGAGCAGTTTGACCTTGGCTAATGGTGGAAAGTTGATGTTGTATGGAAGAAACGATATTAAGGAGTTGTGTAAGAACAGGGTTAGGGTAAGTGGATTGAGGTGGAAGAGAAAAGGGTGATGGAGTGTAGGTGATGCTAGGGGAAGTGAAAGGAATACTATTGGGTGTGAAGGTGGTGGAGGGTACTTGCGATGCCACAAGAGAAGTAGGAATGCTAGGTGGAATAAGGAAATAAGTAGCCACATAATTAACCTGATGCATAGTTGTGTGGACTTGCGGATTGGTATAAGTTGGGATGGATTATATGGTTGAAGGGGGAGGAACTTGAGGTCCTCCTTGGCTTACATGAATGGTTGCAGATTGGGTATTAGAAGAGGAATGTTTATTGTAAATCTCAACAATTCTCTTCATCACTTGCAAGCCATCATCACTTTTAATCAAATGATGAAGATTGTCAATGGTAGGTATGGCAGTTGTGGAAATGTTTTCAAGTGACAAGTCTTGTTGTAAATGTGCAAAATCCTCAAGAATATTAATGACCTTTTCTTGCAAAGGGAATTGTTTTGGGTGTCAACATTCATTGGATGGAAAGGTGAAGGCATAGAAGTGGTATTGTCAGTGCCTAATGCACCATTTTCCATACTAGGAGTAGGAGCTTGTGAGATCCAAAGGTCCACAATGAAAGTTCTATCATGGGAGTTCATGGGTCTAGAACTTCTTCTCACTAAAGTATTATCAACGAGGCACTATTTACACTCATACAAGTACCACAAAGGAGGAGGTGAAATCAAATGAAATGCAAGTTAATCTAAGATGTCTAAATGGAAATAACATAAATGATGCTAATTGTAACAGAGAACTAACTACAAAAAACTAAAATGCATGAAAATGTCATAAAAATGCCAAAAATGTTGTTTAAAAAGTACAGAGGGATTGATTCACCCAGGGTGGCGAATAAGTCCAAGTATGATGTTTTTGTGTGTTTTTCAAAAAATTTAAGATGATTTTAATGCTCTACAGAATGCAATCAAGGATGCAGAATGCAAATTTTCAATTTTTTTAATAAGATGCAATGCAAAAATGAAATCTAAATAAAGTTTTCACTAATGCAATATGAAGAGTCCTAGAATGCAAAAACAAAACAATGTCCTAACTGAATGTTGATGTAAATGTAATCTAGGATGCAATATGCAAATAAAATTAGAAATGAAAAAATGTTCAAAATGCAAGTTCACCAAAATGAACCATAGATTTTTGGTTCCCTAGGACTTCTCTAACTCTTCTAGGGTTTTTCACCTAAAAGGGGAGAGGTAGGGCCAAAAATGCTAAGGGTTCATTCAAATTTATGTTATGTATGATTTTTTCTAAGCTAAATGAAGTAAAATAAATGCAATTGAGTGATCTAAATGAATGAATTTGAATGCAAAATTAAGATTTAAACTATGCTGGAAAACACACTATGATATGCAAACAATGAACTAAATGAAGAAATAATGCAGAACAGAAAGAAATGAGATGAAATAGAGTGCACTTGGGAAATGTTTGATGAATCTAGAATGTTGTGGACACTGACTGAAATCATTGAAATTTCACAATGGGACTCATTCACCCAGGGTGGCGAATTAGTCCTCCTACTGGTGAAAAAGTGTCGAGAACTAGTTTATGACTGTCGAGATCTGGAATCTGACAAATTTCAGATTTTCAGTCCTAAGGTGGGACTCATTCACCATAGGTGGCGAATCAGTCCTCTCCCAAATTTCTGAAAAATTAGGAGACAACTCTGCAATGCCAAATATGGAAATCTTTGATTGTCGAGTTGTCGAAGTCAATTCTACAAGAAACGAACAAAAAATCTTCTCCAAGCTTGAAATATGAATGAGTTGACTTGTTTACAAATCTTCTACACCAAAAGGCTTGTTAAATCTACATACCTAGGTTTGCAAACACACATGCAATATGGGAAAAATGGTTGAGGGTTAGCAAATAGGGGTTTGCCTTGGTCAAACCCCACTTTTGGTAATCAAACCCTTAATGAAACAATGAAATGAAAGAGAATGATAAACTAATAACATGCAATTGCTATCAACTTACCAAACCCTTGATAAAGCAAGTCTAAAGTAGTATCAATGGATGCTCCAAAGTGCTTGAGTATTGCTTGATAAGATGTTGTAAGATGCTTGAATGCTTAAGATTGCTTAAATGCTTAATATTGCTTGAATATGATTTGTGAATGTTGGAGGATGAATAGTTGAATGAATGGGATCTAAAATTAGGTGAAAATCACTTATTTATACAATCTTGTGCCTTAGTTAACCATTCATACCTCATCACAGGCCGACATCAAGTGTTTTTAAATAAAAACCCGAAAGGAAATTTTAAATTTTTTGAATTCGGAGCCAAGGGGGAGTCATTCGCCACTCATGGCGAATGGGTCCCACCTAGGACCTGAAATTAGGTGTCAGGAATTATGTCACATTTAATGTTATTTGCCAAGTTTACATTAAAAAATACACCTAATTAAGACATATGAGGGCATAAAGGGACCAAATAAAGCATGAGAAAGGGATAAATAGTGATGTTATGCCTAAAAAAGCATGAAATCTTGTTACAAGACTTTAAAACACTTCAAAATAGGACTTTTTTAATGATGAAACAGTGATTTTTAGGTAAATTGTAATGAATAGAGTCTAGAAGAATGTAGAAATGTCTTACAACACTTCACAACACCTTCACAAGATCTCATTATTTGAATTTTAGTACCTAAATATGCATGTTCAAGCCATGTTGCAACATAAAATCCAAGCAAAATAGATCAAACACCATGAAACAAGACCTAAAAGGCCATTAAAATGACAAGGAGGTGGGAACACCAAAATGGGGGTTTGACTGTGGCAAGCCTCAAAAAAACCCCAACATTTTTCCCTTCTCTGCTATGTGTAGGTACTTGTTCGTGTGGAGCTTGCTAGTGAACTGGACCCTTTGTGAGTTCATTTCTAGATCACCTTTCATGGTTGTTTCATACAACATATCTCTCTTATTTCAATCATTATATTATTTATTGCTTTATTCATCATTAGTAAACCTTTAGCTAAGCTCCTTAGTGTGTTTTTTGTCATTTTTTTGTGTCCTTTCACTTTCTGTCCATACGGATGCTAGCACATTGCACTATCATCCTTCTGCATTGTTTTCCTCTGGTAGAGAGTTGTCTGAGGTACAATCTGAATTCTAGAAACCTACTCATTTAGTCCAAACCAAACTTTTGGGTTATTAGAGTGATTAAATCACTAAGAGTGCTCTTCATTCTCTATCTTTTGATTTCCTAAACACCTACATGGTTGAGGTAGATTAGGGAAGCCTTCAAATCTCAGCTCTCTATAACCTAGATTCATTGAGTGGTTGGTCCCCCTCCTCTACACAATGAAAGAACAAAAAAGGAAACAATATCCTTTGTTTATTCTAGAAAATAAACATGACTAATAAGATAATTTTAAAATATTAGTAGGAATAATAAAATAATCGATATTAGCTTATAAAGGGAAGATTCATCTTTTATTATGTTTATGTCCCATATTTGTTTAAGTTGTTTATGAAAGTTGAAAATCTAACTAAAATTCATAAATTTCCATGTATAATCATAAATAATTATCAAAAAAATAAATCTATTTAGTGCTCAATAATCAAATAAAACAACTATTTTGAATAACCTTATTCAATTTCATGACTTTAGTTTTGGAAGATGTTAATAATTAATGCCCGATTAAATGGAAATCGAGTTCCACCTTATTTCACACTTTAATCATTGGGAAACCAAGATCCCTCAACCACCAAGTGACTCAATTGAGGGAAGGATTAGTAGTTTCCTTTTTGTGATTGGACGAGGGTTCACCATTAAAATGAAGCTTCAAAGGAGAAATGCAAACTCTAATCCACTAAACCCTATAAACTTAAAACATGAAATTAGATTACTAAACTTGAAGAGAAATAGAAAAGTTCCTAGAGGATACGAGGTCTAAACAAGATCTGAAAACCCTAAAAATCACTATTTATGAACTGCATTGGGACTTATACGCCAGACTAGGTAATTTAGTCCCAATTTAGGGTTTTTGGGTAGGATTTAGAATCTTTTGGTGACTGATCTGGATCTGCAAAAAATTGGAAAAAAAAGGGGTATACTGGGACTCATAAGCCCAAATAGTTACAAAGTGTCCCAAAAAAGTGAAAAGTGTCCTAGGAGTAGAATTTTGAACTGAAACTTTGTGAGCCTCTGAAGATGGATTAAATAAGCACTTTCCCATTGGTTTCATGTAAATAAGTTGGATATCTTGCTCCAAATCTGAGTTTCCATGAGCCTTGACAACTTCTTATGACAACTTTGACAACTTTGACAACTTTTCCTTCAAAGGATCTTCAAGCTCCAATTCACCTAGATCAAACCTTGTTGAAACCTTGGATTATAAATTTGAAAACTAGCATGAAGTGGCCTCAATAAGTGTAGATCTTGATCATGAAGCTTGAATATGATAATGGCTTGAACACTTGATTAGATCTTGAATGATACATCAACATATTAGCTCAACAACATGCATGATGCACTACATCTTGGACATGATGAAATGGATCTTGATTTCTACAATAATATTCTACAAATATTCCCTTGAGTGACTTCTTGAATGCTCTTGTATACTCTCTAATGCTCTTGTGAAATCTTAAGATGCTTGACTCAAAATTGCTAGGATACTTGAATACTTAAATTATTAGGAGAAATTATGTGAAATAACCTTGTATTTATACTTCTTTATGCAAAATTTCCCAAAATTATAACACTACAAGCCAACATCAATTCTAGGATAATAAAATCCCACCAAGAATTTGATTTAAAATAGGTCCTAGTTAAAGCGGGAATCATACACCAAGTTGGGCATATGAGTCCTAGTGTCTTAAACATGAGACATGAACTCTAAGAAGTGTCTTGTTTAATGTGAAACTTGAAATTAGGTCCCAAGACCTAGGTGGGACCCATACAACCAAGGTCGAATATGAGTTTGAGATCCCTAGATCTGGAACACATAACCAAAATCATTGAATTGTGATTTGTCATTTGTTAAGTGTCAGGATTATCCTCAAAGAAATGTATTTAATAAGGCTTGTGGATGCAAAATAGGACCAATTAAGGCATAAAGAAGCCACATTTTAATGAATATGGCCCAAAACTTGATGTGAATATGTAAAACATATTACAACACCAAATTAAGGAATCACTTAGCTCATTTTATCAATTATTCCCAAATTGAGGAAAAGGGATAACTTTTTCCATCACTACATTTAGCCCCCACTTTAGTGAGAGGAGGAACTTTCTTCAAACTCGCACTAAAGTAGACATTCAAGAGGGGTTCAAGTGTACTGATGTGGATGGTACATGACTTCATATTCATATTGCACATAACGAAAAATTTCTTATAGTACTCAACAAAATATGAAAATAGAACATGAAGGATGATAACCATAGATTTTTACAATGAAAACATGATGTAATAATTGTCCTAAATATTTGAAATGCAACAATGATAGAGAAAAAATTCAAAAGGATAATGAAACCTGACATGATAATTGACTAATTATGCTATGTATAAACCTGAAAATGATATATTTTAGTTCTAGTTTTTTTTTCTTTTTTCAAATGCACTTGAAATGAAATCAATTTTGAAAAGATTACCAATAACAGTAATTCTCCAAACTAAAATAGGGATTTGACAATAACAAACATAAGCATAGAAATGAAGTTTTAAATGTTGTAAAATGCATATTCAAACCTGATTCAAGACTAAATCGCCCAGATAGGAGAATGAGTCCCAGTTCGGGTTTGTAATAGGTTTAGATAGTGAAAAATAGACAACACAAAATTTCTAGAATCCAGGAGCAAAGACCTGTACCAGGACTAAATCACCCATATGGGAAAATGAGTCTCACATTAGGGTTTTAAAACATGAATCAACAAATTCTGAGTTGATTTTAAGGTTCTAAGTTATATGTTGACTTGACTATTTGAAATTATAGATTTTCAATGAAATTGAATGATTTAAGATGCAAAAATGCAACCTATATACACTTTTCACTAATGCAATGTTTAGAAGCCCTAAATGAAAATTAACTAATGCAAGATCTAATGCAAAGTTAATGTAATCTAGACCTCAGACTTGTAATTTTCTCCAAATCATAAAGAAATAAAGGGTCCAAAGGTTAGGTTCACTAAAATGAACCAAAGGAAATAGGGCTCCATCTTTTAGGAGATGGAACAAGGCTTAGGAACTATTTCACACTTTAATCATTGGGAAACTAAGATCCCTCAACGAACTGACTCAATTGAGGAAAGGATTAGTGGTTTCCTTTTTTGTGATTGGATGGGGGTTCACCATTAAAATGAAACTTCAAAGGAGAAATACAAAGTCTAATGCACTAAACCCTAGAAACTTAAAAAATGAAATCAGATTAAATACTAAATCTAGAGAGAAACATAAAATTACTTGGAGGATAGATGTCTAAAAAATATTTGAAAACCTTGAAAAATTATTGTTTCTGAAGTGCACTAGGGTTGATACGACATACTAGGCGATTTAGTCCTAGTTTAGGGTTTCTAGGCAAGATCTGAAATCTTTTAGTGACTGATCTGGATCTACAAAATCTAGCAAAAAGGGGTATACTGAGACTCATACACCCAGACAGTTGCAAAGTGTCCCAAAAAAGTGAAAAGTGTTCTAGGAGCAGAATTTTGAACTGAAAACTTGTGATCCTCTGAAGATGGATTAAATAAGAACTTTCCCACTAATTTCATGTAAATAAGTTGGATATCTTGCTCTAGATCTAAGCTTTCATGAGCCTTGACAACTTCTTATGACAACTTTTGTAACTTTTCCTTCAAAGGATCTTCAAGCTCCAATTCACCTAGATCAAACCTTGTTGAAACCTTGGATTACAAATTTGAAAACTAGCATGAAGTGGCCTCACTAAGTGTAGATGTTGATCATGAAACTTGAATAGGATAATGGCTTGAACACTTGATAAGATCTTGAATTCTACATCAACATATTAGCTCAACAACATGCATGATGCACTACATCTTAGACATGATGAAATGGATCTTGATTGCTGCAATACTATTCTACAAATCTTCCATTGAATTCCTTCTTGAATGCTCTTGAATACTCTCTAATGCTCTTGTGAAATCTTAGGATGCTTGACTCAAAATTGCTAGGATACTTGATTTCTTGAATTGCTAGGAGAAATTATGTGAAATAACCTTGTATTTATACTTGTTTATGCCAAATTTCCAAAAATTACAACACTACAAGCTGACATTAGATCTAGGATAATAAAATCCCTCCAATAATTTGATTTAAAATAGGTCGTGGTTAAAGCGGGACTCATACACAAGGTTTGGTGTATGAGTCTCAGTGTCTTAAACATGGGTCACAAACTCCAAGAATTTCTTGTTTAATGTGAAATTTAAAATTAGTTCCCAAGGCCTAGGTGGGACCCATACGCCCAAGGTGGCATATGAGTCCCATATCCCTAGATCTAGAACACATAACCAAAATCATTGAATTATGATTTTCCATTTGTTAAGCGTCAGTATTATCCTTGAAAAATGCATTTAATAAGGCTTGTGGATGAAAAATATGACCAATTAAGGCATAAAGAAACCACGTTGTAATGAAAAGGGCCCAAAACTTAATGTGAATATGTCAAACATATTACAACACCAAATTAAGGCATCACTTAGCTCATTTTATCAATTATTCCCAAATTAATTGAGGAAAAGGGAATACTTTTCCATCACTACAATGTCATAAGCATAGCGGAATCATTCTTGATCATATTTGGCCCTTGCATGCTACTAGATGATTTTGGTAAACCATATATCATGAAAATAAGGCAACTGATATTACTTCCAACTTTCATGGAGAAATATTTAAACAAGTAACATGATAATTTAATATAAATAAACCTTCTACAAGGGATGAGTATAATAATTCACTACTCAAAAAAGAGAATATCGTACACCATTAAAATTAGAAAGGATGCATCTTACATGAGAAAGTAGCTAGCTATATGTCTTATTTGAAATCAACTTGTAAATAGTTAAAGAGTGGAAGAGGAATTAGAAAGAGAGAAAAGAAGTTCTAGTTAAGGTCCAATGAATTATTTTAGAAAGACAATTTAAGGAGATAGAATCCAGGATGAAATTCTTAAATACTATAAATTTCACATGTTTTTTGATAAAAGGAAAAAAAATTGCATCATTAAATTGTTTTGAGACTCCATTATATTTTGGTTTATTATGGATAATATTCCCCTAAGAACCCAATGCATGCATAAGCACCATCACCATGTAAATAATATTAATCAAGATTAGCATGGACCTCTAGCCAAGACAACCTTGTATAGGAGCTTGTTTCCATCTATAGATAAATTTTGAACTAGAAATAAATAGGGTTGAATAAACAATTAATATAATTTATCCTACATAAAACCTTGCCAAATAACACTCACAATCTAGTCACAAATAATTTCAATCTAATCCTAGTTTCTTTTCTTTCTATATCAACCTTTTATAAACATAGTGTTGCAACCAAGAACTAACTTGAATGTTCTACGCAAATGGAAACTCTTAAATAACTTTGACAAAATCCACAAAAAAAGATACCAAAATTCTTCATTTTGTTCCACTTTGGTTTTGAATTTGACCATCCACTCAATCCTAGCCTTGAGATAACCACACAAGCCTTCTAATTAGTGTTGACCCATCCACCTTCCCTAATTCTTGCATCTCCTATATTTGGAGCGGTCTCCTTAAATTCATAATCTAAAGGTTTTAAGTGAAATTTATTCATTTTCACTCACTTTGGGTTAGATTTATTCTCTAAAAAATGACATCCCTGATTATTGTGATGTCTTTTATTTATGTATTTTTATCTTATGTTAACTCTTCACCTCCAAAATAGGCTTCTTTGTACTACATCCTACTTCTATGTTACCTCCTACTTCGTTATTTGTTCTTACTTCTTTGTTTCCTTCTAACTCTTATTTATTCTATAAATTCTCTACTTTTATGTACTTTCTTTGGCCTATATTTGAGCACCATCCACCCATGATATTCATTACTAGATTTTGTGTTTAAACCATAAGTTGAGTGTTGAAAAATACTATACAAAATCTTGATTGGGTTCTCTCAATTACTAAAAAATAGTAGGGCGCTCAAATTACTATTGAAGGGTGATCCCACAAAACTGGTTTACAATTTCTGGGAGATTCTGATTTTTGTTGAAATCACATATTTTTAGAAACTATAATGATTTAAGCCTTTAAAAGTTTCATTTAAATCATTCCAATTGAAGAGGGTTTGATCAAGCTACCTTAGATCAAACCCCCTTGGATAGAACTCCGCTAGTTGTAAACCATACCTATAACAGAGTCTCCTTTACACC